>JASSUY010054926.1:0-64152 GCA_032466535.1 Forpus xanthops
CAGAGAAGAGTAATTCTGCAAATCAATAATGAATAAGCCTCAAAGGAATGAGGAATACTTTGTTGGGTTAATTTGCTTCACAGCCTTCCTAGCGAGGAGCTTCAGCTTTCCTTTGGCAGAAGGTCTGCCTGGAGAAGGTCAAAGAGGGTAAACTTTGCCTTCTCACTTAATAGTAAAGGATGAGATTCTGACTGCTGGCCTCATGTAGACTTCACAGTGTGGCTCTGTGATGAGCTACACAACATCTCCAAAGTCCCAACCCTTCTGGATATACAGAGGTGGAAGAATCATCTCCAAGTCATGGATCTATTAGACTAGAACATCTTTCATTTGAATTTGGCTGCTAATGAACTCACTTGAAGCTAAATGCCTGTATCTAGGATAAAGTGAACTCTTAGCAGACCTTTGGTCCGGGACACATATGGCTTGACAACTGCCTCAACGGAGCTTTGTGGCAGCTCAACTAGGAGGAAAGGTCTTCAGAGAGATGCCCCAGGAGCCCTGCAACTGTCACAGGTTGGGGGACTGGGTTTATGGGACAGGCATGGACTCATCAAAAAGTTTGGGTTGGAAGGGACCTTTAAGATCACTCAGTTCCAAACCTCCTGCCATGGGCAGGGGTGCCTCACACTAGACCACGCTGCTTAAGTCTCTGTCCATCCTGGTTTTGAATACTGCCAGGGATGGAGCATTCACCACTTCTTTGGGCAGCCTATTCCAGTGCCTCACCACCCTCACTGTACAAGTTGAGATAGGAAACCGGTGGAAGATACATGAGGAACAAGGGAGCATAGAGGTCCTATAGATAACGTGTGAAAGGAAAGAGTTATCCCACCCTGGAAAAAAGTGGATATTTTGAAGAACCACCACTTTTCCTAGACCTTGGAAAACATCCATAGAAATGAACATAAACACCCCCCTGCCACCACCACCACAAACCAGCCCAATTTGTCCAGAGGAATCACTAAAATCCAGTCTAGAAAACCCATATGAACCTTAAACCCCACCATTTATCTGCAGTAATAAAACCCTACAGCCTCTCTTGGCAACTAAATCTCTTAGCTCTCAGGCTACAGACTTGGCCTCTGGCTTTTTCACTCAATCTCTTCTCTGAACCATTCTGCTGCAGATAAATAATTAAAGGCACATTGGAACAGGGACCTGAACACACATTTCCTCCATCCAGGCTGAGTGCCCTAGCTGATGGGCTATAAAATCTCTGCTGGCCCAACAAATATGTATTCATGCAATATGGAGCAGCTTCAAGAGAGATAGAGCCATGCTTTACCCTTTTGCTTCTCAGGGAATTCACCCAGGAGCAGATATGGAGAACGTGGACATGTGGTTTTGTGGGCCAAATGCAAAATGGGTTCATGTCTTGGCTTGACTCATCATCCTTCCAAATTCAACCACAGTAAAACCAACTGTAATTGACACAGGAACAGTTTCTATTAATACAGTAGAGGTGGTTTCCATGAGGAAAATATTCCCCTTTGGATGCTCTAACTCAGCTGGTTGGACTACTGAATAGGAAGGGCCATAGTGGCTTTGGCCAATGATAGTCAGGGCCACCCAACTGACGGCAAACTCCATCAACAAGAGCAGTCTTGAAGATGCTACAAGCTACCTCGTCCTTTAGGAGGCCCTCTTGTTAAAGCTTTCCTTCCTTGCTTTCAATCCCTACATAGAAGTTCTCTTTCTCAGCCTTTAGTTTTGATTCTCTTCCATCTCCCTTCCTGGGTGGAATCAGCGATTATTAATCCCATCAAAGGAAATGAGACTTTTGCTCACATACAGAACACCTCTGAAGTTCCTGCAACAAGGAACACATTACCTTGATACCCTGACACTGTGAAAAACAGTGCTGGGGAACGGGTCCTGCTTTTCTTCTTGTTAACAGTTACTCAAGGTACCAAACCTAGCTGTTGTGAGTGACCGATATTTGCTTTACAAAGAGAAAAGGGAAATAAGAACAGCTTCTTCTGTTCATACGTTCTTTCTGCTAATGCGAGTACTAATAGTATTTGACATGTTGGTAATTTGGGGGTTTCTGAGGGAGGAGGGAAAAGGCAGAAATCAAATAGAATGTAAGCAGTGGGAGAAGAGAAAATAAGTGAAAAGAAGGAAAATGACAATAGGAAGAGAAAACAAGAAGTTATGCAAATAGAAGAGCCAAGAACCAGAAGGGCAGAGAGGGGAGCCAGTTCCCTGTGTATTAGGGAAGCACATCCTACCTTTGCCCAGATGCTGGAGCAAAAGGTAATCTAGCAACTTAAGAATCATTTGGATTGATTTGCTATGGAATTATCATAGAATCATGGAATGGTTTGGGTTGGAAACTACCTTAAAATTATCTAGTTCTAACCCCCTGCCATGGGCAGGAACACCTTCCATTAGACCAGGTTGCTCCAAGCCCCATCCAACCTGGCCTTGAACGCTGCCAGGGATGGAGCTGAGTTGCTCTTGAGCTCAACAACTGGATTTTTCTCCATGCTTATACTGTTTGTATGACATTGGGGTAATCTCCAGCCTGAAGAAAGCTGGTCCTTTCCAGTGAAGGGAAGGAGAGAGGGGAGAAGCCATAAACATTCCAACCCTGTCTATTCCATGATTCTACGATTCGTAAACCACAGTTCTCAGATCACTTAAACTCAAGTTACAATTGGGTCAAACTCAACAGGATCTTTCCATTTCAACTATACTCCTTATGAACTAAAGGAAAAATTCAGCTATGCCTCTATTTTTCACTTTGATCCAGAAAATCCCTCTTTTTTCCTTAATTTCTTTCCCCCTCCCCCTTTAATTCTAGCTTAAAACCTTTCAAAACGCTTTCATTTTCCCTGTATTTCTTAGTTTTCCTCAAGCACTCCTTTAAAACTGGCCTGTTGTCCTGGAAAGGCTGGTATCCTTAAATCAACAAGGTCCAGCTGAAGAGGAAGCAGCCACCTTCCATTATCACCTCCTGACCAACCATGGCAGAAAGGAACTTAACACCAGCACCATGAATGTCAACCCATCATCCTCAGGCTCCCCATGGGTGAAATAGGAAAGGATTCAACCCCTTAGCTCCCAGGATCTTGGCATTGTAGCAGTAGGACAAGGGGTGATGGGTGCAAACCTAAACAGAGGAGATTTAGGTTGGATGCAAGGAATAAATCTTCCCTGTGAGGGTGCTGAGGCGCTGGCACAGGGTGCCCACAGAAGCTGTGGCTGCCCCATCCCTGGCAGTGTTCAAGGCCAGGTTGGACACAGGAGCTTGGAGCAAGCTGCTCTAGTGGAAGGTGTCCCTGCCCATGGCAGGGGGTTGGAACTGAATGAGCTTCAAGGTCCCTTCCAACACAAACCAGTCTGCGATTCTAGGATAAATGGATAGACACATATCAGCCAGAGTCAACTTGGATAGATGGCCAGCAATGGAGCCTTGAATAATCCACGCAACCTCCTGGTGGTGGGCAGGAGCCCCTTTGCTCCCAAGCCTTTGATGATGTTATTACATCCCTCTAAGGGCTTCAAGCTGCCTTCAATCCCCTGTTATTTAATCACAAAGGCAAGATTCAACAACTGTTTTTGCTCAGGCTGCCTTGTAAAGGCTTCATTGCTCAGCAATGAAACAAAGAGGGACTAATAACACCCCGCGCCGTGAAAGCAAGTGCCAAGGAAAAGCCAGGAATCAATTATCTGGGTGAAATTCAAAGGGAGAGGAAGTGGCAAACACGGCCACATCAGCAAACAGCACGCATAATCCCATTAACACAGATGGAGTCTCCCTCACGGGAGCCTCGAGCCAGGGAGAAAGATGATAATGAAAATAAACAAGCAAGAAGTAACCTCAACTTCATGGTGAAGGGATGACGGGTGCTTGGGTGCCACTGGGATGTGGTGGAGGGAAAAAGGGGGAGCTGAGATGAAGCTGGGGGGGGATTGGAAGAATCGAGGGATATTTCTTAAGGGAAGGGTTGCACCAGATGATCCTTGAGGTCTTCTTCAACCTGGCGGTCACTGCCCATAGCAGGGGGTTGGAAATGGATGAGCTTTAAGGTCCCTTCCCACCCAAACCATTCTGTGGTTCTATGAAGGCTGAAGCAAAGGCCAAGGAGGGATGAGCATGCCGTTGGGATGTGCTGCTGCTCCCCGCAGCAGGGACCACCCCCACAACACCCATCCATGGGAGAAAAGCTCCATTTTTCACCACTGATGCTCTATGAGGCACTTCCAGTGATTTTGCCAATGTTCCTGCTCCTGGAGACAGATTCAACACGGCGCACAGGGGAATTGTAAGAAAATAACAATCCATCATCAACCCTTCTCTATTCCTTTGTCATTTCTTAACACTTGGAGCTACACAGGGACAGAGATGACCCTTCCAGTCCTCCCACAGTCATTTCAAATGCTGGTGAGTGTCTATTTTATCTCAGGAACCCATCTGGGCAAGGATGGGTTTGGCATAATTGTTTGCACAGTCCCCATCACAGCTTCCCAGATAAAATATATTACTCCAGCATCACTCTCTATTACTTTTTTCCTGAGCATCTGCTGCTGGCAGCTTTTAGAGATAGGACACTGCACTGATCTGGTATTGCAATCCCTAGTTCTGCTCAGAAAAGGCCTCTCTCTGGTAGAGTTAATGGAAAATGGGATTCACACCACACACCATTTTCCAAGGATTTGGGATAAGCACCTAAATGAGCTCAGGAAGCCGAAGTCTAAATCCTTTCCTCTTCAGCCCCAAAAGTGTTCTTCCTAACAGAGCATCCTTTGCCTCCAACGCCGGCTCAGATATATGGCTATTCTATAAGTTATACATTGTCCAAAGACAACACAGCTCATAAATGAAACAAAACAGTCCGTTGCATGGGAGAGGTTTAACATGAAGGTTTTCATTTAAGGAAAGAGCAATACCATTTAATTCCTGGAAATCATGGGGTGCCTGCTCATCTATCCCAGGAGCATCAGCAGCCAGGGATGGGGAGAGGCTGAACCTGCAGCCCCAGCCAGTGCGTTGGGACCCACGGCACATCCCCATGAAGAAGGCAAGCTTAAAACAGAGTCACTTAATCTCCTGCAAAGCCTCTTAAGTGTTTCTATCAGGGGCTGCTCAGTTGGTGCTCTGTCAACCTGCCTCTGAAAAACATCCCAATTGAGGCCCTTCTGCTGCCTGTCAAGTAGGCTGAAATGAGGGATGGGATCAAAAGCAACAGGGACCAAGTGGATGAAGGTAAATCCCATGTAAGCAACCCTCATTAGGCCTTTTATTACCTCCTCTTTCATGCCCATCCTCTTCCGGGATGCTCCCGCATCCCTCCCAAGCCAGCCTGAGCAGAGGGATACGTTCTCTTCCCTCACTTCTTAGCCCTCAGTGTTTCAGCATGATGACCTATACTGGGGATAAGCCCATCAGCTTTAATGGAAACATCTGCACCAGAGACTGGTACCCTGCCTGGGGGACGGCAGAAAGGCTTTAAGTTCAAAGGAGAGGTAACTCCTGATAAAACCACCAAAATGTGGGTCTACAAACCTCTTGGAGTGCTGTATCCCTCTCCAAAGGAAAAGGCTTTCTCCTCCTCCTGATTTTCCCCAGGCTCCTCTCAAGCAGCTCACCAAATATGAGAGGCATCATCCTAAAGAAGTAAGTTGAGGATGGCATTACAGACCTCAACCCGGAATATTAAAGGCTTGCAGCAGGCATAATGAAAACAAAACATCCTCTGACAGTTTATTTAGGCTAGGCTCTGCTCTGCCACATTCAGTTTGCATCAACTCAGCAGCCCAAATTCTCCTCTTTCTTCCCTTTTCCACCCTCCCCTCAAGTCAGCTAAAATTAGAAGGGAGATTCTGAGCTATGAATGCAACTCCTACACCAGTCCTGCTCCTAATACACAGCAGTGACGACGGGAGAACGCTGAAGTGTGGGTTAATGGTGTTTTGGAGCTGGAAACCCAGCCTTGTGCTGTGGGACATGCTGAGCCCCACAATACCCCCTACGGAGCAAGATCTTCTGAGCCTGGTTGCCAGCATGAACCTGGCTGCTTGTGCTCTGCAAAAGCATCCCAAAAGCATTGTGTCCAAGGTTTCTCCAAAGCTAAGCAATAACTGGGAGTTCAGCTCAAGGATGTAGGAGCAGTACAAATGATTTTTGCCCTAGCATGGAGTTGATGGTGCTACATGGAGCTGTCTGGAATCCTGGGCACGTAGTTATAACCGTAAGCACAAGTGTACGTATAAGCTCAAATACACACAGACACGCATTCAGCTTGCAAAGTCCAGATGATCCTACAGCTGTACTTTAATATTTCAATAGCAGGGTCAGAGTGAATCTCACTTCCTCGCTCTTATCTTCCCTCCACATACCAGTGCTGTCAATGCCATTGGAAATTTTACATGTAAATGAGCCCATTCATCACTCCCTCCTCTGCAGCGCTTCACTTCCAAGACTACCATGGAGTTACACCATTAAATCTCCTGGCTTTACAATATACATCATGACATATTTGACATCAATCAGCTGTGTCAGTCCGCTCACTGTAAACCATAAACTTACTCTGCATTCCAGCTCCGTGCGCAGTGATTAAAACCTTCTAGCCTGGCTTCCTGATTATGGTGACAAATGATGATGCTTTCCCATCTGACTCAACGCTCGCCCATCCTCTGCTGATCACCCTCAACCACACCAGAGCTCTTCCTGAACTTCCTGAACTGTTCCATGGGCACCACTAACCCCCCTTGTCTGGTTCTTGGGTCTTTCTGGACCATTTCATCCATCCATTTATCTCCCTCCATTTCTCCCCCCCCCCCCATCTTTCAAAGTTGGGAGTTTAGGGAAAGCATCAGAAGAGAGATTCTTGACTGTGACCTTGATGGACGTAGGTCGGTCAAGATGGTTAACCAAAGTCATCCTTTACATCACAGCCAACATCTGACAGGATTAAGCAGTCATCTTTATGTACACTCAATACATCAAGCGATTTGGTCAGACCCATAATCCTGTTTCATGCCACATTGTGCTTTGAGGCACCTATAAAACCCCTTCTCAACTGTCAGAATGACTGATCCTTCCCTAATCCCATTTGCTTCCCAAAGAACAAGTGACACTGCGTGATTGCTGAGGATGTTCAGTATGAGGGCTATCAAGCCAAGGACCAGGCTTCACACCATAAATGCAACTTAGGCTGGCTACAGGCTACTGAATTTTGGCCTTCTACTTCAGTTTCATCTTTCTACAGTGGGAAACCCCAAACCCACAAGTGAATAATGAAGTCATAAACGAGATCTTTACAGCTTCCAGCCCGGTTATCTTGCTATAGTTTCTTCCAGCAACTAAGCACTGCTGTTTCTCACACCAGAGAAGCCCCACAACCTATTGCCATTCCTCTATCCCTTTGCACATCCCCATGAGAGTCAGGATAGAAGCCACATTAGGACTTACAGCATCTAAAATAGATTCCTATGGCTTGAGGCCTTTCTTCCACCATATCACCTTCTGGGCGCCTAAAGATAGAAGGGGGATGAGGGCTAGCTCAAAGATGATGTTGCTCCTCTCTGGTGCTGAGATAAGGCATGGAGGAAACCAGACAGGTAGAAGAGGGGAAAAGTTAGCAGCTCGCTTTCAATCTTGGGACATCCACAGAGAAATGATCCCTCCTTCACTGAAAGATGAATGGGCAGCTCTCCGGGTTATGAGGGAGGTTTTATTGCAGATCAATAAATCTGTGTCACAGACCCCATCTGGAGGGAGTTTTAATTTAAAGAAAAGACTGATGAATGCTGAAAGACAATAAATCAAAAGTTGTGAAACCCCATCAGTGTTAACCTTCTACCAATGCAAACACAGGCTGCGGGGCACGCGTGGGGACAAGAGGTTACTGCCCCATGGGCATGGGTTTGAGGGGCATGAAAGACAGGAGCATCAACAGGGATCAAAGAGGCAAAAGACGCCAGGATTTATTACTGTGGTGCTATCAGGGATCAGCGGATGTCAGCAGGAGATAGCTCTCTCAGATCCAAACTGGAGAGAAAGCTAGGAAAAATAAACCAGAGAGAGCTCACAGCAATGAAGTTGAGACAGGACTGACAGCAAGAGGGGAAGATCAGAGATAATCTCATATCTCTCCGCTCAAAACACAAGGAAAAAACCCTTCTTTCCAGAGCTTTCCTCTTCGACATGTGGCTTTCTCCAGCTGCCAAATAGAAGTCAACTGCGGCTCCCATTACAAGGACCACAGAGCAGCTCTAGCTCAGACCTAAGGAAACATCCATAGAACTATAGAATGGTTTGGGTTGGAAGGGAACTTAAAGATCATCTAATTCCAACCCCAATCCCATCACCCAAACTATCCCAAATGTGGTCAAAGATGATGGCAAGGAAATCTGTGTTAATGCCTGAAGCCTTCACAAGGGGGCTCTGAGGGAAGCTCCACATCCACATCCAGATTCCCAGCTCCTCTGCATCAGCACACCTCTGTTGGAGGTCAGACCTGGCTTCTCTCATCAGAAAGGGTTAAGTCCCCCTCTTACACTAATATAAGATAAAATCAGGTGTCTGCAGCCCATATTCAACGATGGATGCCCCATCCTGGCAGTGTTCAAGGCCAGGGCTTGGAGCAACTTGGTCTAACAGAAGGCGTACGTGCCCACGGCCAATGGAATTAGATGAGCTTTAAGATCCCTTCCAACCCAATCCATTCTCAGAACCCACACATCTGTCCCCACCGCTCCTTTTGCCTGACTTGGGGTGCCCTTAATGCACCCACAGCAGATGCTGGGAGCACATCAGACAGAATCCTCCTCAACTGGGAGCCTTCCAAAGCTCTTCAACACCAGTTGCTTTGCTAGTTTGGAAATGAGCACTTCCACCTTCCCGAGCTGTTCCATTAATCTTATCTTCCATTAGGGAAACAAGAGCTTTCTTAAAATCCAATTTACTTTTCACCGTACACACACTTCAGGTTAACTTTATTTCTCACGTTCCTCCGCTTGAACTCCGCAATAATCATTTCCAGATTAATGATGATAATTTCAAACACTTTTTCAGAGCCAAGCATCTTAATATCCTCTCTGACCAGCGGAGAATTTCCTGTTCTACAACAGGATTACATTTAGGAAGATGAAAGACGGTTCTCTTTTGCTAGAGGCCGTGGTGATAGGGACTTTGTTCAAGACTTCCAGCAGCACTTCCCATCCAGAACAAGCTCAGAAATGCAAATCCAACAGTCCTGTGCAACACTGTCCCTTTTTATCCCTAATTCCATTCCTTTACCCCACCACCAAAAAATGGGGGACATAAAAGATTGAAGCAAGGGAAAGACTCAAGAGGTTTAGGTCTCAGATAGGCGTTATAGAGCTATGTGCCACCGGCTCCATCCTGCAAAAGGGAAACTGAGGACAAGATCTTGCTTAATTGGTGCTTAAACTGAAAACACAAATTACACCTCAGAGAATACAGTGAAGGCAACTGAAAGGGGCTTGTCCCAAGGGGCTGATGGTGGTGAGATGAGAAAATTCCCACTCCTGGATTCAGTTCTGTTCCTAATGAATTCCGTTTCCTTTAAAAAGACAAATAGTATAACACGAGAGGATATTTCCACATGGGCTCTCAAGGGTTTTTATGGGCTTTGAGCCACCAAAACAAGAGCGAAAGCACAGCAGGCACTTGAGCAGCAAAAAGGCAAGCTGACGAGTTGATGGAAAACACGGACCTGTTCGGATGCGCAGTTGACGCTCCCGCAATTCAGGAGCTGATGGGAGAAGGAAACTGAAGGGCTAAACGGAAAAGCAGCAAATATGTGTTCAGAAAGAGAGGAAGGAGCTCCCTGCATAAAACTACATTGAGTTGTTCCTGATTTTCCCCCTCACCCCAGCTCAGACCTGCCTCGGAGAACTTCACTGCAGCCACGACCAAAACCCTGCTGCTTCCCTGCTCTCATCTTCAACTGAAGGGGTCAAACCACACCACATGCTTCTGCACTCGAACACAATAGGCATGGAGAAGGAAAACCCATCAGGAATTTACAAACCCTCCCTAATGACTGGTACGTCACCTGCAATTCACTGAGCTGATAATGCTTCCTGGCCCTGGAGGTTCTGAGCCTGGTTTTAAAGGTAGCAATTCTTTCCTGAGCACTAGCTCAAAATGCCTGGGGCCATTCCAAGCTGGGCTGCTTAAAAATGAAGAAATTAATGCAGCAAATACATCAAATCCTTCCATCAGAGTGAATGGGCAATGGTAAAGCAGGAGGAGAACATGATCAGCATCCGTGTCTGCAGCAAACAATTAGAGGCTGCCTTGACAAAGAACTTGCGCTGGTTTTGCCTTTTTAAGTGGGATAGGATAGGAACTCCTAATTGCAAGGTACAGTTTGGAGGCCAGGAATGTCCCAAGAGCACTGCCTGGATAGCCGGAGAAGCCCATGGAATGCTCAGGAGCTCATGGCATTCAGCTCAGGGTTACCCCTTTGAGGCTGATGGGTATGGGGAGACATGCAAAGGTGCTGCCAGACAAATCCACTGCAATTCCCTGAGACGTTTTTCTCCACCCCTTTGCTCCATCACCCTTTTTATTAATCCTCATTTAATTCATCTTTCCCCAAAGGCCATTTGCTCCCATCACAATCCCCATGGTCAGCAGCATCACTACTTAACCGAGGCTCCTCTGATCCCTCCTGCAGCCCAACTCCTCCAAAGGTGGGTGAGAAAGAAGCCTTTTCCCTGCTCAAACCCAAAGCCTTTGACAGAGAGAAGCCAGAGCGAATATTAACACAGCAGCTTTTTGGGTCACCATTAAAAAGGATCATGTGAAAGGAGGTCAGATAAATATTTAACATGGTTATTAATATCTGCTCCTAATTTCATTCCTCCTCCTCGCCCTCGCCTGGATCCTCCCTTCCCTCTTCATCTTTTCATTTGATGCGGTTGATCCCTTTTAAGAAGGTCAGTTGGGATCACAGAATGGCGCTGGGTGGCAAAGGGGGGCAGAAAGAGATAGCTGCAACCTTCCCCTTGGGGAGCATGGCCTGAATTAGCGCTGAGGCATCAATGATACCCTTGGGTTTCTCCTCCCAAGTGCACAGCAGCCTTCAGCCCCAGTGTGGAGCGCTGTTCAGTGGTGTCAAACTGGTGGCAACACACACACAAGGGTGAAGGAGCTGTGCAGAACTGCTGATGGAACCTCCAGAGCAAAGAGTGGGGAACCCTTTGTTCAGCCTGGAGAAGAGAAGGATCCTGAAGGGGAGACCTCAGAGCAGCTCCAGTGCCTAAAGGGGCTGCAGGAAACCTGGAGAGGGGCTTTGGATGAGGGATGTAAGGACAGGACAAGGGGAATGGCTTTAACCTACCAGAGGGGAGACTGAGATGAGCTCTTAGGCAGAAGCTCTTCCTTGTGAGCAAGCTGCTCTAGTGGAAGGTGTCCCTGTCCATTGCACGGGGGTCAAACTAGAAGAGCTTTAATGTCCCAAACCAGTCTGTGATGCTATGATTATTCCAGCAAAAGGGGATATCTGGAGGTCTCAGAAGGACTCACCAGTACTTACACACCAACAGAAAAGCACATGCACCCAAGCCCCATAAACCATCTCTTCACTCACAGATGCTAGCCCTGTTAATACGCTGCCCATTGCAAGCCCACAGTGGTGGGGTTTACCCTGTTTTTCCAAGGGGAAAACAGGATCAGGAGCCAGTTTTCTCCTTCCTGAGCCCCATTTGAAGGTCTCAGCTGCTGCTGTTGGGACCTGCTCACGATAGCACCTATAGGAACTTTGCAGCTGCACTGCATGCTCTTCTCTTTGTTTAATCCTTATTTACACATTTCAACAGCACACCTGTAGTCTCTACTCCTTCACATCCTACTCGTTGTCCTATACTGCCATCCTGCCATCGTTTCTTAAACCAATATTCCTTAAGGGAGAAAAAGAGCCGTTCATCCAATGCTCCTAACAGCTTTCCAGGGTCTTTGGGTCACCACTCCATGCCCCTTCCCTCCCTGACAGAGACACCAAGA
Source organism: Forpus xanthops (assembly GCA_032466535.1). Lineage (NCBI taxonomy): Eukaryota > Metazoa > Chordata > Aves > Psittaciformes > Psittacidae > Forpus > Forpus xanthops. The sequence continues at coordinate 11,990 of JASSUY010054926.1, forward strand.
GCTCATCCATCTGCTTTGTGTTCCAGAGACATGCTGAGTGATCAGCACAAAGTGCATCCCCATCCCAAAGCAGGCTCCAGCACAGGTCCTCATTGCTCAGATGGCTCCAAGATTTACTTCACACTGTTCAAACCCATTCCAAAGACAATCTCCTCAACCTTATCGTGGTGCTGCTTGTGACAGTGTTCGATGCTTCACAAATATCCTCATATTCATCTTCATGACCCCTCCTCAGTTTCAAGATACTCCCAGTTTTACAACCAGGCCCCTGATGGTTCAGTCTCCCCAAATAACCTTTGTCAGCAGGAAAGGAGGGGATAAAAACAAGAGTACCAAACCCAACTGAGCATCCAGGGGGATGAGGATGACCTTCAGGCATGGATATGGACAGTTGTGACCTGCAGCATCTGAAGCGTGGGGTGGGATAATTACATACTTGGATTCAGACATCTAAATTAAGAAGCTGGTCATGCTCAGCAAAGGTGCTTGTGAAAGAGGAGGTCACCCAAGGAGATGTCTCCCTGCTATGGGATGAGGAGCTCTGCCAGGAGAAGCCACCCCATTGCTTTGCATGATAGCTCCAATGGACCAGCGAGGAGGGATGCTTAGCAGGGATGGCACCTCAAGAACCCCAGTGCTCCTCGAAGGTCCAGCTCCAGCAATCCCACCTCTCCCAGCTGGACCATACCAGACAAGGCCTCGCTATGCAGCAACAGTCCCATTTCTGAAATCAGCCCTTAAGATCTTATTTGCAGCCTTTTCTCCCTCCAAACCATCCTTTTCCTTATTTTCCCTAGCCATCCTTTTCTTCTTCCTAACCATCCCTTTTCCTCCTCTTAACCACCCTTGCTCTTAACCATCCTTTTCCTTCCCTCTAACCACCCTTTTCCTCCTGTCAACCATCCTTTTCCTTCCTCCAAACCATCCTTTTCCCTCCTAATCACCTTTTCCTTCCTCCTCACCACTCTTTTCTTCCTCCAGACCTTCCTTTTCTCTCCTTCTTCCAATATACAAAAGGTCTGCTGCTAAGCAGGGGTTGCCATGATAACAAGACAACCCCTCGGCTGCTTTGGGTAGGGAAAAGCACCCACATCCAATGCCAACCTCTCACCAAACAAATAAGTAAGGGGGAAAAAAAAGGAGGAATGATGCTTTGTGTCACTTGAGAGGAGTGCAGAGCAGAAATTATGGCAATTTCCTGTAACTGGAATCAAATGCCCAACTTGCCGGCTCGCAGCAGGCAGTGCCATTAATTCAAACACTCGTGTAAGAGCTGGGTTTCCATTAAAGGGGCCAATTTTGCGTCCATTTCCCTGATAAACAGACAGCAGTGAGACTCCTAAATTGGGCCTTGATAGATTTGATTAGGGCAGGGTTTGCACAGGTTGTGATTTGGGCGAGGGAAAACTGCCATGTGATGTGCTCGAAACCCTCTGGTGCTTGGCGAGGGGGCAGGAGATGCACCGAATCCCGGCCCTATCCCAATTATCCCCAGTGGAGATCACTGAGCAACAACACATTAGGGGAAGTGGAGAGATTAGCTGCTGTAAAAACAAAACTGTTATTTAAACAAGGCAGAATGAAGTTCAGCTATCTCCTGCGGCTGCAAGCAGGGATTGGTAGGGCTTTTTCCTAGGGATAACTAGGCTGCAAGGAGCTCTGCTATCCAAGACCAGGTTCCTGCTGTTTTCTCCCTAGTATTTCCAGCTGGAGAACCAGTCCCTGCACAGCATAGATATCTGTGGCTGATGGGAAGGTGCAAAGCATCCAGGATGCTCATAGAGGGACCGCAGACTGATGGATGGGAAAGAAGCGGGCATATGGGGAAAGCAGCATCACTCTTTCCACCCTCTCCCAACTCAAGTCAGCATCTCACCATCCTTGGTGGAAAAGCTTTGAGCATCCTGCTCTAGTGGAAGGGGTCCCTACCCATGGAAAGGTTTGGAACAAGATGATCTTCAAGATCCATTCCCCCTCAACCATTTGATGATTCTATGCTTACAGCCCTGGAGTATGGATATTTGGGAGCAGATGGTCCCTCCTCTGCTCCCTATCTCAAAGCCACCCCTCCAGGAGAGGGTTAATCCCCCCCAAGATGAGGAGCCGGCTCAGAACTGCCACGGCAAAGGATGAATATTCATTTTGGCATTAAGTCCTCTATCAGGCCTTCCAGGCAGGTGGTATTAAGACTGGATCTCCAGAGAGTTTTGTTTTATTCTCGGGAAGCAGAGCCCTGACTCGGAGACACAATAACTCACTTAAGGAAAGCTAATTCTCTCTGCCGGTGAATTTAAAGCGTGGCAGAAAGGCGACGCTAAAGCGACAGCCTGGCAACACCTCTCACGTCTCATCTCGTCTGGGCTCGGATGCTTGCAGGGAATGGCTTCAAACCCCTATCTCCCTAAGCTTGCTCAGCTGCTGCAACAAGCACCTTCAGTGCCTGGCCCTGGAGTGAAAGAACAGGAAACCAAAGCACGATCCCAGATTGGTTTGGGTTGGAAAGGACCTTAAAGCTCATCCAGTTCCATGGGCACGGACATCTTCCATTTGGAGCAGTTTGCTCCAAGTCCCTGTGTCCAACCTGGCCTTGAGCACTACCAGGGATGAGGCAGCCACAGCTTCTCTGGACACTCTGTGGAGCGCCTCAGCACCCTCCCAATAAATAGCTTCTTTGTAATATCTAAATCTCCCCTCTGCAATAATAATCCAATAATGCAATAATAAATCCACATTGCATTGCAGCTGAGTGCTGTGGTGGCATTTACCACGGCACTTTGTAACTCCTCATTATCCTGCAGGGCTGTAGAGCCTCTCTGGGGGTTCCCCAGTGAAAAACAGCTGGCTTTATGGCAGGGGGAATAAAGGGGGACAAAGTATTTCCTGTTATGCACCCAAGCAGGAAACGAACCCCACTTTGCAGGCATGTGCCAGGCTCCCAAGTGTGAGCTCCTAATGAAAACGGTTGCAATTACAATGATAATATTAGGGGTTTAAAAGGAATTAGATTGTACTGACCTAAATGTGAACTCTGCAGCAAGCTGAGGCTATGTGGGCTTCTTAAGCTAAGATTGCATGGTTCCTTTATAGGTGTGTAGGGTCAGAGACGGAACCCTCACCCCAATCTCTGCCTTTGGAATGCAGTGCCTCAGTTTCCCCATCTTTACCAAAGGGATTCAAGAGGCTGCAATGGAAGATGAGCGCTGAGAGTACGGAATGGTTTTCCTCTAAACCCACCAGAAATGAGCACCGAAAGATGTTTCTTTTGCCTGAAATTGCACCGTATTAAACTCCTGAGCAGTTGTGACAGGCGCTCTAACAGCGGCATTCATTATCCTTTTTGTTCTGTTTAACACTCCTCACTCACGTGCTCCTCCCCAGAGACCGGTTTACTCCTCCTCAGACATCACACAGAGCTTGATGCCTCTTAACCCAGTAATTGGGATCACAGCATTCCCAAAGGTGCAGCACACAATGCCGGCCTGCATCTCACTCCCTCTCCCCTTCCAAACATTCCTTCTCCCTCCACAACCCACCTTCTTCCAGCAGTTTGGGGCACCTCAACCCGTATCTTAGCACCAACAACCCTTTGCACCCATCTATCCCACTGTAGGTGACTGAGCTGCCATCAATCAACTCTATATGGCAACCCTCTTGCTTGCCTCCCAGTCACGCATCATCCCCAACTTACCCAATGGAAGATCATCCACCCAGCTGCATTAATAGATATTTTGGGTGGGAAAAAGTGCTTTGTCCACCTTTATCCTTGAGGTTGCAATAAAACAACAGCTAAAGCTCATTGGGATTGCCTGGGAATGTCATGAAGTTAAGTGATTTCCCATCTATCTCTCACTGAGCTCCTCGCCAGTGGGCTGGCATTCCCCATTTGCATGGATGAAGGCAGCATAAAACACTACCTACTTCAGCCTGTGCCCAGATATAAATGAGCACAAGGTCTGCTGGCGCTCTCTGCATTCAAGTACCTGGTTGCTGAAGATCATGGCCTCTATTTATCAACAGATATGAAGCTTTTCCTGCTCAAGACACTGCCTTCCCACGCCGGGCAGCTCATGGGTGATTGAAAGCAGCTCAGTCTCTGTTGGGGAGGAGGTTAATTATAGCTACATCATCATAGCACAGACACGCTGCAGCCAGGATCTGATGAGAAACCTCTTCCCTTCCCTTTGGACTCGAAAGATGAACGTATTTAATCCTCCTGCACTATTCACAGAGCCCCGCGAGCCCCAGAAGATTCATGGTTGGTTTCCTGCAGTGCTGCTCTTCCTGCTAATGATGCCCTTCCCGCTAATACATGCCGGATGGGATTTCTATTAGTCAGATAGGGGTGCCATAAAACAGCATAAGGAAGAGTAGAGGAGCCTGCAGGCAATAAAACACTTAGGAGAGGCACTGCCATCTAAGAAGCAAGAAAACCCTTTGCCCTTCCATGCCAAGCCACCCTATGGCCAGTAGAACCTCTTTAGGTGTATCGGGAGTTTTATATCCCCTGCCCAGTGCTGCAGACTGAGGGGTGTACTATGATGATACAGCTGATACAAGCATTGCTCACAGGGTTGTGTCACAGGGGTCCTCCTCGCCCTCTCTGCCCAGCTGCCCTAAGCTATATATAATAAATGCTTGTAGGATCCCAAGCTAAGAAACAGTGGAAGAAGTCAATAGGAATAGGCAGAAGGTTGCAATAAACATGGGCAGGATGCTGAGGGAACAGGTTGTGACATTCCTCAGCAGGGCAGGAAACAGCCCAGGGAGGGGTGAGAGCAAGAATTCCCCTTTCTCTGCTCAGCTGGTAACAGCAATACATGTAACCCAAAAAAAGAAGAACAGGGGAAATCAGCAGCAACCTTTACAAGGTGCGTTGCTTCTCTCTTGGTTTTTAAATGGCATCGTATCAAAACAGCCCATAAAAATGAATGTGAGTGTGTTCTGTAAATCACAGATGAGGCAGAAGCAATCCCTCACCAAAAAGATTGGTGCCAAGTTGTGATTTCAGCAGCTTTCCAATGGGGCAGCAGGTCACAGCAGCCGGCGCTCTGTGTTCTCTCTGCTATGATGATGATGATGCAGAAATAATACTGGTGCACTCCACAAGGCCAGAGCTCAGGAAAGAGAAGGTGGGGGGGTGGTATTGCAAAGGAGTAAGGATGGGGTTAAAATCGTCTTCATTCCCTTTATCTTGCCCTGACTAACTGAAGGTACACGTTAGACAGGGCCGGGTGGGAAAGAAATCACTCCTCTTCCTCCCCTCTTGAGTCAACCTCTGAAGAATCAAAGCTATTCTGATAGAATCAAGGGGTTAGGACCAAGTCTTGGGTATGAAGGTGAGCAGAAGTCCATATCTGGGGGTGCTGGCAAGCCTGAGGATGGGGTGACACATGCTGCACCCGAGTGGAGCACCACCTGCGTGACCCATGCTGCATTTGGGGGTTTATTTTGCTGTTCTCTGCAGGTATCAGAGCAGAGCAGATTGAAGAGATGAATATTAAAGACACCTCATGCCAAAAATAGGGTCTGAAAAAAAAGCTGTATTTGGGGTTTCTGCTAATTTTCAGGCAGCTTTTATTTCTCCTCCTTTGTTTGACAATTCGTTTTGAACACCAGTAGCAAGATTGGCCCATTATCATAATTGGGTCACCCCTAAAGATTGTGATAGACACCCAGGGCAACCTACCAGAGAGAATCTGACTTATGGCTCATTATTAGCTTGAGCTTGACAGGTTATTTCAGTAACAGGCAGAAAAGCCATCAGAGCAAAAGCACTGGGGAAAACCTGCAAGGCTCAGCCACTGCAAAACCCAATGTCACCTATGGGCAATGCTTTTGGCCTCAGGCTGGGGTTGGGAGGATGCAATTGGTCATGTAGGGGCACACTGGCAAGTAGCTGAGCTGTGCATACAGGCCAAGTGCTGCTATGGATCAGTTGATGCACATTGGTTTAGCTTGGAGAAGCAGGAAGCCAAGGATCACATCAAGATCCCCAGTGTAGCAGCACTACAGTTCATCTGAATTGGTGCTTTATCTTGTTCTGGGGAGCTCTTTTAACACCAGAAGGTTTGGCGCTGGGTTTTGGGATGACTTAGGGAGTCTGCCTACTAAAGGCTGGTCTTTGCCCACATCTGGCTTAACATTCAACTTAAAGAGGTCAAGAATCAAGTGTCACCTCCAGCCCCTGTGGTGCATGGTGAAAGCACTTCTCACAACCAACAGCTTATAGGAGGAAACGTGTAAAAAGCTCATTTCTTACTGAACTCCCACAGAACCCTTCCAAAAAGCCCAATCCCAAATCCCAGTAACCCTTTCCTGTGCTGCAGCATCTCTCACCCCACCAGCATCAACCCTGGACCACCGGGATGTGTTTTCTCCTTCACACCCTTTCCAAGGAGGGATCCTGCTCCATCCCTCCATCCCCACTATTAATACCCAGCAAATGCATCTCTATCCAAACCACATGCAGCCAGCCAGCTCCCCAAGCCTCTAAAGGAATCAGGATGGAACAGATGTTTGAAGGACTTCATAAAACACAGACAAAGCTAAAGAAAACCCACCCAGCACTTTCTAACCAAACCCTATGCTGACGAACCGGAGCATCAGAAAGAAACAGAGCCACCCACAGAAACCTGCTGATAAATCTTTGCATCATGCATATATATAATACACATATATATATGAGTGTGTGTATATATATATATATAAAAGCTATATATAAGATAAATACACATAAGTATGCTCATGTTTTCTAAAGTACAAAATTGCCACATTTAGACCCTTATGGCTAAAAAATCCATCTTCCTTCCTCGCCCTGGGCTTCCTTTGCTCCCATTAATCTGACCAGCTCCCCCTCTGTCCCTTCCCTCCCATAGCAATCGTGACTCCCAAACTCCCCCTTCACTATCATCTCCCCCAGTAACTCCTCACCAAACTCCAATGAGCTTTTCTAATGAGACTAATTCATTTTCTGCCCAAGTTAATAAGAGTGTCTAGAGCTCAGAAATAATTGGCCTTCCCAAACAGCACCATCCCCTCCCTTTCCCACTCTCCCTCTGCAGCGAGTGGCAAGAGGGCTCCTTAATAACTCAAACCCAGCCTCTGCTTTGTCAGACGATGGGTTTGTGTTTCAAGAGTTATTTAGTTTGGTCATTAATGCTCTGACACCAGCCACCCCTGCCCAGGAGGACATTGGGAGAGGGATTATATGCCAAGGGATGCTCTGGAGTGTGGGGGATCCTTTCCAAGAGATAATAAATCCCTTTGGGATCAGCAATGACCACACTGATTTTCCCCACGCCAGGCTTGGCTTTTGCAGAGCATTGTGGATTCAGGACTGATTTGGGTGCCTGGTGCTGTAAAAGGACATTCTGCTATAAGGAAACTCTCTATTACAGCCCCAGGCTAAGACTCTGCTAGAGAATACAGAATGGTTTGGGTTGGATGTCACCTTAAAGCTCATCCAGTTCCAACCGCTGCCACAGCGACACCTCACACGAGACCAAGTTGCTCCAAGCCCCATCCAACCTGGCCTTGAACACTGCTAGGGATGGGAATAAGACATTGCAACGCATTCAACTACTACCTGAGGCTGCTTTGGAGCACCATGAGATAGATTTACAGAGGGCAGAAGTCCCTTCTGCTGCCCTTGGGGACATCATGGTGATGCATCAACGCACAAAGCCTGCAGCCTAAGGTCCACCAATGCCTAAGCCAGACTGAATTTCACCTGAGCTCTATACGTCATGATGCTAAACCTGAATAGATCCATTTCCTGGTGGAAAAGGGTCCAAGCGCATCACAAGGGCCATCTCACACAGCTCTCCCTGTCTAAGCCAAGTACTGGAGCTCCACAGCGGGGCTGGACCACAGCTTTGGGGGCAGCATCCTACAACCTTCAGCCTGAGCAAACACTGGGTGAAGTTTAGAAGACAGACAGGACAAATGCTTCAGATGGAGCAGCTGAAAATAGATATTAACACAGGTTTATGGAGGAAAAAACCAAGCAGAATTCTGACACCAAAGGAGAAAATCTCCCAGTTTTAAAAGCATCAATGGAGGAAACAATCCCAGAGCCTTCACCTGGAAGCATCCAAACACTCTGACTTCATAAAGGAAAATGGTTTAGTGACAACAAAGTTCAGCGTTGCAATGAAGAGGGCCTGTCAGGATTGGAAGACAGTGAATGAGGCCATCAGAAAAGGCATATTCACATCAACCCTCACTCAGCACTGAGAAGAACAAATGCTTTCCATGTTTGAGAGATTCGGCTCAGTGGGTTTGGATGGGAGGATTTCACATCCTGACATTCACAGAGCATCTCCTCCAGGTGAAATTTGGGCTGGTGCTACCCAGAAGGTCAGCGTAAATGAGAGCAATGAGCTCTCGTGGCCTTAATCCCCTGAACCAGGCGTCCTGCTAATCAAATCAAAGCAAGAAGATAAAATGCCCACCACAAAGCAGAGATTTGCAGCTGGGGGATCTAATTCCAGGAGGCTGCAGGCCATAAAAAGAAGGGATCCATTAGCATCCACTTACCTGCCTTGATGAAGTGACCACGATAAAGTGCCCAGGATTAAATGAATTGAAGTGAATCCCCTGATGGCGTTTTTAGGGGATTGAAAGAGGTTTTATCCACTCGCAACCTCTATCCTCGGAGGAAAAGGATTCAATAAAACCCAAACCCACTTCATCTAGCAGGAAGGGGAAGGAAATATAAACACACACCAACTGCACAATGCTTACGGAGTCACTAAAGCAGAGAGAGAGGTATTAAATATACGGCAAATCCCTGGCTGCAGAAGTCTGCTGCCCTTGCTGAGCCCCATCACTTGAACTTCACACTTCTAATGCTCCTTCACTCCCTGAAGAGTCAGGCCCTGCTGCCAGGCAGCTCCCAAAGTATTTGGAGCAAGGGGAAAAATACATAGTTCCTACTTTTTACTCCATCTCCTCACACTCCTTCCTCCATCCCTCCAGCTCAGCACCTAAATTGCCCTTGCTACCCAACACAAAGCAGCCTGGGTATCATAGCACCCTGCAACCTCCTCTCTCACCAAGCCAGGCCAGAAATCATCTCACCCCCATCTGCTGAGGATAGGAATTAGTTCCTTCTCTGCTCCAGTATTATGTGCTGAGCTTTGCAAAGGAGGCACCGCCGCTGCTGCCTGCAGATAAGATGCTGATGCTCCCTGAGGAGAGTGATGCCATTTCCCATCCAATAGTCCCCATCTGCTGCCACTGCCAGTGTGCATCCCGAATGCTGAGCATCCCAAACAACAAGCATCCTAAATGCTGAACACCCCAAATGCTGAGCATCCCAAATGCTGAGCATCCCAAGCACTGAGCATCCCAAGCGCTGAGCATCCCACGCGCTGAGCATCCCACGCGCTGAGCATCCCAAATGCTGAGCATCCCAAACAACTAACATCCTAAATGCTGAACATCCTAAATGCTGAACATCCCAAATGGCGAGCATCCCAAATGCTGAGCATTCCAAATGCTGAGCATTCCAAATGCTGAGCATCCCTGACTCTGAGCATCTCCAAATGCTGAGCAAGCCAAACAACAAGCATCCCAAATGCTGAGTATCCCAAACAATAAGCATCCTTAAATGCTGAGCATCCTGAATGCTGAGCATCCCAAACAAGCATCGCAAATGCTGAGGATCCCATTTACCTGCTCCAAATACAAGCCACCATCACTAAATTGCATCTTTTAGTGCCTTCTCTCCAGTCCCTAAATTATCCAGGCATGGCCAAGCAACAAATCCCACTGCACCCCATTTATCCACTTTGTATCTACCTCTAGGTGGATCTACCTCCTGGAAGGGCTTTTAGAGAGGTTGGTTCCTCTTAAACATGGATTTATCCCGCATCCCCAAATCCAAGCCACCATCACTAAGCTGCGTCTTTTAGAGCCTTCTCTCAAGTCCTAAATTATCCAAAGGGGGCAGAGCCATAGGGGCTGAGGAAGGAAAACCTCTGGTCTTTAGGAGATCCAGCAATAGATTCCAAAAGGCCATGAGGAAGGAAGAAGCAATGGCAATGCTGAGAGTGCAGGGGCCTGGCCCCAAAGAGCAAACGTTATCGATTTCTATCAGAGGAAGAGGAATAAAGATTAGAAGCTCTTTCCTCTGATGGTGGGGAGGGGGGGGAAAGCCATTTTAATTACTGATTCATAATAAATGCCTTGCCATTTGCTGGGCCTTTCTTTTGAAATATATATTATCATTTTGAAATTACTTTGTAGAACAACTTCAACTTATTAATACATTTATAAGGCAAGAAAACACCCATAAATGGCTCAAAACATGGAGCCAAGGAATTCATTAACATCAAATTACTGGTGCTTACTACCGCTTGACGCTAAACATTGCTCCCCTATTATGTGGAGGATGGACAAAAGCCTCTTGCAGCTGTTAATTATGTCAATTATTAATGTTACTTAATAATTCATAACCCTCTCCCCAGGCTCCTGGAGTCTACTACAGGATCTCTGCTTCTTCCTCTATCCCGCTATCCATCACTGTGCAAAGGTGAGTGGCTTAAGAAGGTGGGGGGGTGTTTGGGATTCTTTGCTTTGATTTTTGACCATTGACAGTCATTTCCTCAAGAGAAATTCCCTCGGTAAATCCCTGCTGTAAAGGAAGGGTCATCAATCCTTAAAGGTGAACTTTTCCCCTTCACGTGCTCCCTTTAAAAACACAAAGTAATATGTCTTCAAATGCAAATCCCACCTCTGAGAGCTCACATCTTTCATACTACGTACATGGGAGTGAATCTGAATAAATCCACTTGAAAGTCAAGCAGAAAGGAGGGGTTTTAAGCACCTTTGCAGTCTGGATTCAGGTTTTACTCATCCTCCGCATACCCCCAGCATCACTCATGGCTGTGCTTGGTCCCTGGCACCAAGTGACAGCAGAAAAGGGGGAGACTGAGGCACAACCCGCTGTTAAGGAGACCTATTCATGAGCTCAAGTCCCACCCATGTCTCAGGAATTAGATGAAAACAGCCCTTAAAATACAAAGGGATTAAAAATGATGCACCAACAGCCCTTTTCCCTATTTTTCCTCCTCTTTTCTCTTGCTTTTTAAGCCTTCAGCATCCGCCTTTTTGCGCCTTTGTGCTTAACCCCCCTGAATAGAGACTTCAAAGTGAAACAGCAAGTTGGGATTACAGGCAGCTTCCCTATCAGCTGATACAGCAGGAAAACTGGCTTGGCTTTGGAAGTGGGCTCCGAGCACTGGAAATGCTGCTTGTGGCAATGGAAAAAGCTTGCAAAGAACAGGAGGGGAATAAATAATACAAAATATAACAAACATACATAGCTATACACACATTCATACGGATATTATTCCATAGAACAGCTTAATCCTATTAATGCCTGTTGCATTTGGCGCTTATGTGGTGGAGGGACATAGAAATCGCTTTATAAAGTATACATTTAGGTGATGCCACCAAACCGGGTGTGCATCCTTCTGTGTGCCCAAATTCCTCTGGAAATTCATCTCCAGGTTAAAAGGAGACTGTTTAATGACAGAAGATAAATGGGGGTGGAGAAAAGGATGAACCCCCACCCCATGGTCCCAAAGCATCTCTTGCTGCCAAGGGGATTCATGTTTCTGATGGGTTTCGGAAGGGAAAGAGGAGGAATTTGGTGTTCAGCTTCAGGGTAAAGTATCCCAAATTTGATTCCAGGCAGCAAGTATTTAAGGAGAAAGGAGAGCACGCACGTACCCACACAATAAAAGCCCTCATCTATTAATCTTCGTCATTGAGCCACAGGGTAGAGCTAAAATGACGTTTGATGCTCTTTGCTGATCTCTGGAGGGCAAATCAAATCACAAATAAGGGGAAAAGCAGTCGGAGAGATACAGCACAGTTTATAGTGCATAAAAATAGACACACAGAGAAAGGAACATGAGGATCGTGGGGTTGGGGTTGTTTAAGGGAGGGAGGGAGGGGAGAAGTAGCTTCCAAAACATGATTTTCCTTCTTAATTCATCTATGAAACGTGAGGAATAACAAGATTTGAGTATTTGATGGGCAGCCTGAGTGGGTTTTGCACGTTCTCCAATGCGGTAACCACTGTATAGAGCTTAAATAAGATAGATGAAGTGGCTGGTACTCTGCTATTGAGTCCAGAAATTCCCCTGCTTTTCCACGGCATCACTTCCTAAGGATGCCCAAGCACTTGGCTTTGCTCCCACCTCCCTTAGGCAGCAGGTAAAAATCAGTCCCATTCTAAAGAGCTGGGGAAACTGGGGCAACAAAGATGGGAAACAATTTGCCCACGCTGGCTCAATAATGTGGTTATAAAAGGAATCCGAGAGCACTTTTCCCATCTAAGCACTAAACCTCCCTCCCTCCCCGAGCGGCTCGGAATAACTGTGTCACTTTGCCTGCAATTTGCAGAGGCCACACGCTGTTCCTCTCTTCCCTTGGCTCCTGCTGATTGGCATTTCCAGCTCTGCAATGTGGTGCTTTTCCATTCACCAAGGGAAATGCGGGGCTTTAGGGGCTCCCGGCTTGTTCTTCAACAGCAAGAAAGCAGAGGACAAAAGCCCAGCAGCCACAGAGGGAGCAGGAAACATGTATAGAGCCTGTTTGGACCCAAACCGACATGAAATCTGTGGTTTCCTCTTCTTTTGTCCCCCCTTTTTCTTTCTGCAAAGCCCAGAGGATCCCACACCATAGGGACAGTTTTTGATGCCATTCCTGCAATGCTTCTCCCACCATTTGCACTACCAAGCTGTCCCAAACCAAACCCTGATGTATCCTCCTGAGGTTAAACCCCTATGGCTTTGCATTCCCCTGCCTGGCACGAGTGCACTGGGTACAACCCTACACCAACAGTGACCAACTGTTTTCTACCCCTTCAACATCCTGCTCCCTACCTACATGCCTGATGCACCAAGGCCATCATCCCAAAGCAGCCACGTCAGCACAGGAAACAAACAGATCCCATATGGGTCCTCCAGAGCCATTTTCCTTTAAGATGAGGACTGGGTTTTGTGGCTGTTTTGGCTTTCTCCCCCCTCTTTTCCCTCTTAGGCCTGAATGGTTTAATGAGCGTCCTTTTAACCTAGGAAACTTCGTGTTAATTTTCATCACTTTACCCAGAGAACAATGTGTCCTGGGGGCATCTTTGAGCACAATGTACACTTTCATCATCAAAACAAATGCTAGAAATACCCATCTGCCATGTTATCAGAGTGTGTTGGCTCACTGAGCTGGACACCGCTTAGGGGACAAGGGAGGCTTTTACTCTTCTCAAAGTCATGAGTAGCTCCCTCTAAGCTCTTTAGCATTAGAGACTCCTGTGGAGACGCGTATTAGAAGCTCCATTTCTTTTTCCCCTAGTCAGGAATGATGGGAGAGGGAGCTTGCTTTGGTGATTTCTGCTCTATGGGGGTGAAACAAAAAGCAGATCCTCTTTTAGTCATCCCCATGGGTGACTTGCAAAGCCTCGGAGTGCGATGCTCCCTGTGTTCTGCTGCTGAGTGGGAGGGATGCAGAAGCAAGCTGGACCCAAAGTCAAGGTCTACGAGCTGAAGGTGATCCAGCATCCAGCAAGGCTCCACTTCAGTTTTCTGTCCACAAAAAGGGTGGGGGGGAATGGCTCTGATACATCTTCCTTGCGAAGCATTCACTTCCATTGCAGCTTCGTTCTGCATCCAGAGCAGAGGGGTCTGGATCTCCACACCAGTTCCAGCTAGATAAACAATCCACCTCCATTCAACTCCCTCTATGATCCAGATGTTCCCAGTTCCCCCATCAGCATCCAGACAACCAAGACCCTTCCACACTGGGCTTTGGAGGTACATCCCTTCCCCAAGCCCATTCTTCCAAAGGGGTTTCCAAACCACAGCTTCCTTTCTGTTTCAGCCCGGAATAATTTGGAATAAGTTATAATAACAGTAAACATAGTAAAACCCAACAACAAATCAAACATGCTTTGTTACTCCCCAGGCGCACGCGTTTGTCTTCCCAGCGCCAAAGTAATCACGTTTGGGGTTTTAATTTATTACGTGCATTCCAATCGGTGCCTGGCGGCGTTATCACAAGTCACAGCCCCAGGAAGCAACGGGAGGAATCAAGGCTCTTCAATCCTCACCTCCTTTAGCTCCTCCACCTGCCAGCAACTCCAAAGACAGCATCCCTCCTCTTGTTTGAGCTGATTGCAGCCGGACCCAAGGATCACACGGGGAGAGCTGAGCCATGATGGAGATGGGACTCACAAACCCCACATTGAAACCCTGCCTGGGTTTAAGTTCCTAAGGAACTCGCATGGAGAAGCATATTTTTGCCTATTAGGTTTTATGTTCTCCCTTCGAACAGCCTCGAAACATAATGTCCATCGTTAGGGTTTATGGGACACCATCAGGCATACGGAAAGCCTCGGAAACCTGGAACAACATAGAGGGTCAATGCCACCCAGACACAGAGTTGAGGACCAGCTGCAGAGAGGGATGAGCATCAGGATCTTGAGGGAGTTTAGGGGACATCTCAGCATCTTCACAGCTGCTAGAGAACTTGGAAGGATGGAATGGGAGCATACAAGGCTCCTGATGCGAAACTTCCACACTGAGGTGGCATCAAGGCTTCAAGGAGAGATCTCCATGCTCAGGATGCTTTCATAGAAGAAGAAAAGGGCTTTCCCCCTGTCTTAACCACAAACTCATGTACATTGTTGTTATTTTTACTCACTGGTAGCAGCCTGTGCTTAACTCGAGGGATAAAGGAGCCCTTTGCATCTGTATCCCACAACCACCTAGCACAGGACCAGCACGAGCATCCCAATGCACACACAAACATCAGCTTAGCAAGCACCCAGAGCTCTGTGTCACCTCTGCATCAGGCCAGAATAAGCAACGAGCCTTCACTGGGCTGGGAAAGGGGAAGGAAATGGGATGGGAGCTGCAACTGCCTCCCTCAAGATAAGGCAAAGAGAAATCTCTGCCGCGAACCAGACTAATCACATTTCTTGCCAAGGAGCATGAGCCTTTTGGCAGGTAGGGGATGGATCTCGGGAGCTGACATGTCTCTCTGCCGTCTACAGCTGATGAAGTGTCAAATGAGATGGAACAGAAAGTGAGACCCATCTGGGAAGCAGGCTCCGCCGGGCTGATTGATACCAGGAGGAGGAGGGTGAAGTGGTTCAAGCACCACGGTCGCTCCCGTGCTCAGCAAGGCGATGCTAAGGGGTGATTTTAGGCTGGCCAAGCATCATGGTGACTCCTCCTCACCCTCCTCCTCCTCATCTCCCACTGGCCTTTGTAATTGCCAGTGCAGTCAGCAGTGACATTGCTCATAGTCCTCAACACAACTAACGATGATCATTCATTACTGTCCTTATTCATTAGCATGAGAGGGGGTCCCTGGACAGGCCTCTCTGGAGCTGACAGGTAGCTAAAGGGTCCAGGGCTTTGCTGGAGGGCTGCTTTTAAATATGCACATGAGAAGTTGGGTTTTTCAGCGCTGGAAGAACAGGAGAAGGAGGGAATTATGGGACTCTCATCCTGCTGATTCCCAAAATCAATGTACAAAGGGCTGCAATGAACACGGGAGATGGATAGAGATGTGCTGGGAGGAGAAGTAACACACCAGGGGGGCACTGGTAGGGTGTAATGAAGCTACATCCCGCAATGAGTGGGTAAAGGGAGAGGATGCATCCCACAGCATCTGCATCCCAAGCAGGGATTAATAGGAATAAGAAATAAGGAGTTGTCACAGCACCCCCCATCAAACCACTGGCCACTCCAGAAAAGCTTTCAAAATATGGGGATAAGCTTTCTCAAAGGACATTATGGGAATTCAGTGCTGGATTAATGGAAATCTCCTTCCAGCTCCCCACGGCAGACCTGATGTCTGGGGGTTGAGTTAGTCAGGGATTGTAGCAAGGCAAAAGAGGCACCAAAATGAAACACAACTGGAAAAGCCCCTGCTTACAGAAAGCCAAATGCACATATAGCCATGAGGTGCTGTGTGGCACGATACCCCTAATAGGATCAGCAAAACAGGGGTCAGCATATAAAATAGAGCTGCTTTGGAGTTCACACAAAGCACTTTAATCTGAGGTGGATTTGCACCTCTCGGGGGCTGGGAACTCGTATATTCTATGTGCTTATTTAGCTGAGCCTGTTAAAAAGGTACCAGAATAAAGCAAAAGAGGGGGGAGAGAGGAAAAAATCCTTCCTTGTGTGAACTGAGCCAGAGAAAACTTTCCCTCTAGCAAGACTCTGGCAACAATCCCAGTCCCACTCCACTGGTGCTTTGAAATACAAACAAGAGGATCCACTGCTCCTAAAGCACGTTTCCACTGCCCCAGGGCTGCCCATGGGGAGGGTTCTGGAGATGCTGCTTGAAGCTGGGTCTTTGAGCAGGGGGTGGGCATCACACCTCCAGCAAGGAGAAGCTGGGAGATAAGGATGCAAGAGAGCAGAAGCAAAGGAGAAGCATTGATGGTGGGTGATTTGCAAGGAATGAAGTGGGATGGAGTTTGTGTCTGAGCTCCACTTCCCCCCCCAAACCAACTGCTGCAGCTCTAACGCAGAGCCTGAGGGCAGAGGCAAGGACTTTGTCACATAGCAGCATCAGGGAGTGACAGGGAGAGCTGGGAAGCAGAGGGGGGAGCGCTGGTCATGGTCAGAGGAGCTGCCGTGCAGGAGAAGGATGCTCGGCACAAGCCGCTGCCTGATAGAGACATCACACAGCAACTATGCATGAGACAGAAGGGCAAGAGCTGTCCTTACGCTGCTAAATCCAAACGAAAAAGCCACAAACAAAGGCAAGAGACAAAAGCAGCTCTTGGATGCTTCGGCAGCATATTTCAGGGTGGGGGGGAAGAATGAGGTAATAAAACAGTGATAGGCAAAGCCCAAACGGAATAGAGAGTGTTCCCTAATTTTATGTGAAGAGATGGGATCCATGAAGTGTGAAGGGATAAGAGTCCATCCTTGCATAATAACACACTGCTATGGGATAACTCCTGGAGGATGAGCGCGCCTCGGCCCCTTGGATTCCTTGGCAAACCCTGGCAAAAGCCTATGTGTCCACCACAATGGAGGGGATGGACCTCACCCTATGCCCATATGGTACAAGTCACTGGGAGTACTTCAGCTGATCATAGCTCATGTTTTGGGGAACCAAAGGGAGGTACCTTGAAATCATCAGCACACCAGCAAGCAACCTGCAGCTTGTTCTAGTCGTTAACATCAGTTTATATCCCTTAAGGAGAAGGTTAATAGCATCATAGAATGGTTTGGAAGGGACCTTAAAGCTTATCTGTTTCCAAGCCCCTGCCATGGTCATGGACACTTTCCACTAGAGCAGGTTGCTCCAAGCCCTGTCCAACCTGGCCCTGAACACGTATATTATAGATATATATAATGATGTTAATAACAGCATTATTTTGTGACAAATGAGGTTTTGGGGCAGCAGTTTGCTCAACATCATCCCAAATCCCTGAAACACAACCAGGAGATGGAACTGCCTCTTAAATTTAACTGGCTCTTAACATCAGCCACACTATTCATCCCAGGAAACGCATCCAGCCTGGACCAAGGATCAACAAGGACCCATTCTGCTTGGTCCTGTCCCCTTCCCTGCACCGGATGCTCTCATTGCGAGCACTCAGGACCAGTTCAACCCTGTGTCCACCACATCAGAAGGGAACTGAAAGGATTGTGGCTCTCACACTCCCATCACATGGGAGATGGGGACCGCAGCGCTCGGTGCCTCCAGCCCTGACCTTTATTTTCCATTAATGGGCCTGGGTGAGTGTCAGCTGTGTTTGAAGCTGCATAAAATGAACTGAAAATAAGAGGGACAAACAGCAGCAGTTAAGACCTCTTTTTTTTTCCTGTCCTAGAGGAATGCTGAACCAATTGCAGCAGCGTTATTGACATGCAGCGAGCTGCTTCCAGGTGCTGGTGACTTGCTGGGATCCAGTTCGTAGCCCAGGAAGCAGCAAAGGCAAAACCCAAAGGAAAGCTGTTTCACAGGGGAAGGTTTGAAGTCCTCAGGTGCAGAGCCATCCCATTCCCTACAGTGAGCATCTCTAAGACTGGAAAGCAAAGGTATGATACAAGAAAGTGATGCTGAGAGTTGCATTAACTTCATACCAACATCCCTGAGTGCTCCTCATCCACAACATGGATGCAGTTTGCTGCCCTAACTGGGGTATTTTGCCTCGTTGCTGCTGTAGGTGGGTGGGCATCACCTACATGGTGAAGCTTACTGAGAAATAAGGGCTCTTGTGTATAATGCCCATGAACCAAGGAAGGGAGAAGACCCGGGGGACTCCAATGTGAAGCAGCATCACCATGGCAGCTCCCGTTTAGGCTTTCACATGCCCAAATTGTTGGCAGAGGGAAAGAATCCAGCCTAAACCCCTTAAAAACAGCAACCTCTGATGGCATTTACATAGTAAACATGGAGCTCACTCAAATTAAATGGCAATTCCCTCTGTTATTCCCTTGGCAGCTGAGACAGAGGCATTGAGGTACCCCTGGGAGAAAGGAGCCCACAGGGATGGGCATCCCAATCCTGCCTGCCAACCAGGAAAGGAGTGGGAAGAGGTGCAGGGATGGAACTGGGTTAGGATAAGGAGTTTTAGGATTCCAATGCTTGCTGGAATGATCCTAAAGAGCGCTAACTCTTTAATACTTAAAATCCAAGCTCATCTCTCAGCCAGGCATTTAATTTCTATTTAGCTGGATAGCAGCTCCATGTTTAATAAATAACTATTGATTATTTAAAGAGCACCTGGGTTGAGGTTTACCACCTAAGGCTGGCTACACGTGTAAATATACACAGTACCTATTACTGCCTTATTAAACCTTAGTCCTAAGCATGCGCTTAATAGCCACTCGCTATTTAATTACACAGTGATTTCAGGGCTTATTGGGGGAAACAAATACATAAAGCCCACCAGGAGTCTGGTTTGCAGCAGGTGACACAGGCATCCCCCTTTCCCCATTTCTATGTTTCAGGAGGATGGATACTTAAAGGCAAGTTTCCATGAGGATCCATGAGGATTTATCTATGCAGGCTCCCATTAGTGGTAATAAGATGAAGGCGACCAGCCTCATACATTTCACTTTGACCACTCTAAATGCCTTCACATTCATTAGATGGATGTCAGC
Source organism: Forpus xanthops (assembly GCA_032466535.1). Taxonomy (NCBI): domain Eukaryota; kingdom Metazoa; phylum Chordata; class Aves; order Psittaciformes; family Psittacidae; genus Forpus; species Forpus xanthops. The sequence continues at coordinate 31,141 of JASSUY010054926.1, forward strand.
TGGAGTCAGGGGTAGGAAAAAGCAGGGAGGGGAAGGAAGAAGAAAGGGAAGAAGAGAGAGAAATAGGTCTAAGAGGTTGCTTTGGACCCTCCTGTTTGCTGAATGCTTGCTAAGCCCAACCCAGCAATGCCAAAGCTAGGAATAGGCAGGGAGTCATTTCTCCCTCACACTCATTTCTGGGTGGATTTGGGGTTATTTTGGCTGTTCCTTCACAGGATTTCGAGTGTCTCATTTACTCTGTCCCAGTGGAAGTTGCCATCTGCCAGTGCATCACCCCGACAGGCCGTTTTGTCAGTGCCACGCTTGGTGTCACTGTGAAGGTGACACTTTCCAGAGGGGGGGGTGGTTATGGGTTTTGTCTGCATTAAATTGAACCTCAGAGCAACTGAGAAATCAAACTCCGAACACAACGAGGAGAGAGGCTTGGTAAAAATAATCATGACAAAGCTCTGGGCTTTCAGAGGCCACCGTTGTTCCAGTGAGCTCCAGAGATAAGAGCTGAAATCAGGGCCCTGCTGTGCACTTCACAAACATGCCAAGAGTCCCTCCCGTCAGGAAAGGTCTGTGCTTGCTCTGAATTACAGCACAGACAGCAGACATTCGGTGCCAGGAGGTGCAGACGTATCAGATGTCTTCTCCTGCACCCACACCGTGTTAACTCTGAAGCGTACTGATGGCGAGCTAAAAGTCATCTTGGAGTTTTGGTTGACTTGCTCAGCTACTCTTTGGCTGTGTGCACAGCCCTTCGCTGCCTTCTGCTTCCTCTCCAAGTAAAGGTCCCTTAGCAGCCATAAACCAATCCAAAAAGGGTGGTCAGAGAGCACTAAACCCCAGGCAGCATCCACACAGCATTCTATTAGCACGGCCCAACATGCAGCCACCAAACATCTTGCTATTATCTCCTGCACTTCCTGCACTCACTGGGTGGACACAGGGTTCTGATAACCCTTACGAAGCTCCAGAGCTATTGAGCCAAGTCACTGCTTTCCTGACATGGCATTTGTTATCCCTAATTACCAGCTTGGCTTCATTTTCAAGTCATTTGCACTGATTACTCCGACTGCTGCCTTGGGTTAGTCAATGACTTAGATTAACTAAGCACAGCACGCAGGAAAATGATTTCAATATATGTATATTCACCTCAATTCCTTTCATGGCCTGCTTTGAGGCGTCTTGGCTTAAACTGATGCCCACTTGTTCCTCTAAGCTGACACGAGCTCAAAGAGCCTCATGGCATCAATCCGCTCAATTCCCTTCAGAAACATGTAAGCCCTCCATGAAGCCCCTTCTTAAGCTCCTTTTTGCCAGTGATTACAGAGCCAGTGTCTCTAACTCAGCCTGGATAAGAGTCCCCATGTCCCCACCGGGTTGCCTTTTTGCTTGGCTGCTTGGTGTTGCTCCTGCAGCATCACAAAATCAGTTCCCTGGATAAGTACCTGCTTCAAAGAGAGGATGCATTCGCTCTGCAGCATCACAGCACCTCTCCCATCTTCCCCTCACTGCACCCACTCATTTCTTCCCCCCCCTAACCCAAGTTATGCCATACAGCAAAGCTGCTGGATGAGAACTCTTTCCAGCTTGGATGGAAGGAAAGCAAACAAATGGGTGACCAGCAGGAGCTCGCTCTGCCCATAGCATGTGGCATCAGGAAAGGCTTTGTCAGCTGCTTCCCAAAACCTGAAGAGATATCCCAGAGGCTGGGAATTGCCCATCTGGGCTACATGCCTTCAACACAAGCACTGACGGAGAGAAGGGAGGAGAGATGCTGCTGCCTTGTTGTCTGCACAAGGATGCTCAGTGTGTTTGTGGAAGGGCAGGGGCAATGTGGCACTAGCAGAAGTGCCATATCCATAGGGGAAATCCATGGTGGAGATGCCCTGGGATGGGTAGGAAGGGGATGGTGCCAGGAAAGGTGCAGTGATTTCCCACACCAGAGCCTAGGATGGGCCCATTTCCTCCTATTTTCCCCTCCACCTTGCATATCTCTCACAGAGCTTGAACTGCAGAGCATCCACTGCTTTGGTGGTACCGCAGAGCAAAGGAGGGAGAAGAGCTGAACCTGCACAAGCATCACATCCTGAACCCACACTCAAGGTCAAGGGGAGAGTTTCAGCCACGCTCAGAGCAATCGCTGTCCCCAAACTTATCTCTCTCTTATTTTCCCCTAAGCCTTCAGCAGCGATGATGGGGTGAGAGCTGCGAGGATGCGAGGGGAGGACCACGGCGCTGTTTCACAGCTCATTTTCGCCATCTAGCGCTTAAATCTCCACCAAGAAGGTCCCGACAGCGATCCAACAACTTCTCCCACCGAGAAACAGGACAAAATACACATTATTTCCCATGTAAAGAATAGGAACCGGCTCATAATGTTCGTTCCGATCTGGCTCCTGTGCTCCCGAAGCCCTACAGTAAGAGATGGTCACAAATGCTCACGTTTGAACTGGTTTTAAGGAGTGTTTTTTCACATGTGAATGTAAAGAACACAACTGAGCAGTCCCAGGTGGGTGCAGGAAAGGTACGGGGAGGACACATGGGGTTTAGTATATGAAACCTCACTTTCTGCTCCCTTTTCCCATGCCCACAACAATGGCTTTGAGAAATCACTGCAAGTGCCTTAGTTTTCCCAGTCGGAAAAGGGGAGGATGGAGGGCAACTTCTAACAACATAGAGAATATTATGTATGGTCATACCTCATTGGTATGCTGGGAAGGGAGGAAAGTTTGCCTTCTCGATGGATAAATGCCTGAATGCATCGTGTTTTCCACAAGACCCCAAATATATACTCATCCCCAAGAGACTGTGCAAAGGCAAAGCAGATTTTGATATCCACCACAGTGCCCCACATCAGCCTGGATGGTTGCTAACTCATACATGATAACTGATATGGAAAACATAGTCCTGTGACTTGCTTTAGGGAGGAGCACAAAAGATGCTCCGAAACGAGCAGGAAGGGGGTTGGAACTAGATGATCTTAGGGTCCTTTCCAACCCAAACCAGTGTATGACTCTATCCCCAGAGCATGGTCCCCAGCCGACCCTATGGTCCCCCAAAGTACCACCAAGAAGCCTGATTTACAGTGCTGCAGGAGGGCATTGCCATCTGCTGACAAGCTGCAGCCCTGCATGCTCCTGCATCAAACCCTGCCTGCTTCCCATCGCACTGCCCTTGCCAGGGATGGAGTATGGCTTTGCCGTGTTCTCCACACCAATGGGATTGCTTCCGGTGGCCCCCGGTGTGGGATGCTGCTCTGGATCAGCACAGCAGGGGGAAAGCAGCATCATCCAGCAGCAGCGGCTGCTCCTCACTAGTGAATAATCAGCTTATTACAGATTCCGATAGAAAATCATAATATTTGCTAATCACAATATTAATTTCTCGCTAATTGGCTGCCTGATGGCACAGGCAGAGCAAAGGGGGACCAGCTGGTGCCGGAGCAGTGCCTTGCCTGGCTGCTGCACAGCACTCGAGGCTTTGGCATCCTCCAGCAAAGACGGGTGCCTAAATTGACATCCCCATTCCCCAGGATGGGAACAACGTGAAGCCTTTCATTGCCATGCCAGAACCCTCACCCTCTGCTTCTATGAGGGCAGGAAGAGGGCAAGGGGCTCAGTATGAGGGCAGGAAAACCGAGGCATGAACCAACCATCCCATATGAGTGAGGAGAACAGCAAAACCCTGGAGCTCCGAGCAGCATTTCGATGTTGGCACCTTGCTTTTGTACACCACAAAGCCAACCCCATTGCTCCCCATTCACCTTAGGGTTGTCCCCATGTCCCTTCCCATGGGAACAGGGCTCTGTGGAGGAGGAAGAGGGCAGCTTTGGGCAGCAGCTCACAGGTAACCCCTCTGTGTGGAGCCAGTGTGACATGATGCAGGTTGGATGCCAGGCAAGGCTGATGACAGTCATTGCTGCTGCTGCTAATGAGGCCCTTAGGCTAATTAAAAAGACGAGTAGAACACAAACCCATAATGAGGAGCCAGTTTATCAGTCAATCAGAGGACATGAATACGCCAATAAAAGTTTGAACTACCTCCTTGCTGCCAGCCCCAGCCTGGAGGGAGACCAGGCACTCCCCACAATGGCCTTTGGTGCTTCTCAGCTCCTGGCTGAGGACAAAAGGCAGGGATCAGAGGCTGGGAAGAGATGTGCAGCCTCCCCTCTGCCTACCTGGCATAGGGCTCCTTGCATTTACTGAGCAGTGATGAAAGGGACTTGGGTTGCTCTTTATTGATGGGGAGCTTCAGTAGGTCCATATGAATGCTGAAAGACCCCTGTGGTCTCCTGCAGGCTTTTAGGCTCTTCGCCAGCATCACCATCATCTGTAGGCACAAAGCTGCTCGGCTCCCTTTGGGTTTGTGATGGCCAAGGATGGTGGTGGGATGCTTCTTTTAGCCAGACCCCTCAAAGCTGTGGTCCTCTCCGCTGGGAGCCACATTAGCCTCTAATCAGCCAGAATGAGAGGGCAGGAGAGACCAAAATCCTGCTGCAAGCCTGGAGAAGAGAAGGATCCTTAAGGAGAGACCTTACAGCAGCTCCCAGTGCCTAAAGGGGCTACAGGAAACCTGGAGAGGGGTTTTAGACAAGGGATGCAGGGATGGGAGGAGTCACAGCTCCCAACTGGATGAGAAAGGAGTTCTATGTGATCTAAGGAAGAAGTTCTTTCCAGTGAGGTGGGACACTGGAATGGGTTGAATGGAGAAGCTGTGGCTGCCCCATCCCTGGTGGTGTTCAAGGCCAGGTTGGATAGGGCTTGGAGCAAGCTGCTCTAGTGGAAGGTGTCCCTGCCCATGGAAATGGATGAGCTTTAAGGTCTCTTCCAACCCAAACCAGTCTGGGATTCTATGATGAAGAGAAGCTGGCAGTGCCTGGTCCCACTTTGATAGCACCCAAAAAGTGTGGAGAGGGCATAGATGCTGCCTGGGGATGTCCCAGCATCTCCCATATCCCCATTTCCTGCACCTCCAAGCTGATTCTGGAGGTGTTTTTGCTGACAAATGCCTTTCCCACAGATGAGCTGGGAATCCTCAGGGGTGTCTTTGTGCTAAACAAATGTAAGCACTTATACCTAAACAGCAGCAGCTGGAGCTGGTGTTCCTGGGGCCCCAGGGCACCCATACACCGACGGGGAGGAGGAGGAAGGATGCTCTGCAGGTGGAAAGGACCGTGAGGACTTGGGAAGGGACAAAACACAACAGCAAAGGATGGAGGAATGGGAGGGGATGTCCAGCCAAAGAGGGGGATTTGGGGAACTGCCCTTTCTTAAACCTGTCAGTGCTCGGATGCTGCCTGCATTTCCCAAGGCAGCCCCCTGATTAGTGCTGTGCCACACGTTCCCTTGCAGAAGCCAGCTCCTAGCTCTGTCACCAGAGATGCTCTTCCTGGCCTGCAATTCATTACAGCCAGGTAGAAGCTTTGCGAGAGGAGGTGACACTGCTTCATTCCCCAATCCCAAGGATAGGGCTGGCCTGTGCCCTCAAGCTACTCCCAACCCTGAGATAACGAATTGGCACAGCACAGGCTGTGTCTGCCTGCAAGGATGCTCCCTGCAGTGCCCTATTCAACCAAGATGCAAAGATTTCCTCTTATTAAGCTGATTTTCCACACTCTCCTTTTGCACAGCCCCAGAAACACAAGGTTCATCCCACTCAATGCAATAAAGCCCACCGGCTCACAGTCGCATCCTTTGGATTGTCCACACCTAACCCAGCTCCCCATTTTGGGGAGCTCCCCATCATCTTCCTCACTCTCCCATCTAGCAGGCCAGCTCCAAGTGGAGATGCTAATTCAATTACAGCAGCCCAAAGAGCTTTCTCAAGTAAATAAATAAATAAAAATTAGAAGGTCATGGAAGTTGTGTTTGGAGACCATCGCATTAGCATATATCTGCATAGCAATGAAGGGAAAAAAAAAAGGGGCCATTTAAAGAGAGCTGGTAATTTACCCAGCCAAGTAAACTTCATTACCTTTAAGTAGCACTGCAGGACAAGCACTAATTCACACTTTTAACGACCCTGGCACTGATGGCACAGAGGAAGTAGGGGAAGGAAGGGGCAGCATCACCCCCCTCAGCACCCTCAACACACACCAGGGCCACAGGATTTGGGGGCTGCAGGGGTTCAATGCCAAAACTTCACCTCGGACCATGGTTTATGGGTGAGTTTGCTTCAGCTCCTGCATCCCGCCTGAGGCCGAGCATCTTCCAACGCCCCTAAACCACCTCCACCTCTGCACCAGTGCCACAGCATCGCCTGTCTAGCATCACATCAGAGCTCTGAGCAGCTCCTGGGGAGGAAAACGGGGGAAAAAGAGGGGAAAAGGTCTGTTTCGCCTTCTGCTTTCTGATAATCCAACATCCTAACATCCTCCCGAGCATCTCTGTTCCGTAGCAGTGCCTTGTAGTACCCAACGGAGCCGTGCGAGGCCACCACAGCCCCGCGCTCCTGTCCCTGCTCTCCATTAAATGCAGCATCTGATTTCTCCAGGCTGTTATGTGTATATTTATTTCCAATGAGGTCAGGAGTATCAAGGTTGTAAAATAACATATTTTCACTTGTTTTCATCCCAGATCTCATACGAAGAAGCTTCCGAAGTCAATTATCTCCCGGAGGCTCTGCACCCGCTCGGCTCTGCCTTGCGGCACATCAGCCGTCTGATATCAGTGCACTGGAGAAGGGAGGGGATAGAAACAGGGATGGGGAGGGTGAAGAAGAGATGGGAAGGGGGGAAAACACAATTCCCTGATGGGGATGTCAAGTCTTCAAAATGACAACTGCTTGCAAAAGACACTCGGCAGCACACGAGCGCTCTAAGAGCTAGCGTTGGCTTGGAAAGCCCAACCAGGAAGGCTGCATGTCCCTTATGGGTTTTGCTACCACACTGCATCCCAGTTGTATCCAGGGATGAAGCTGTCATCCTTGGGTAGGCGCAAGCTTTCCAGGGTGCTGTGGTTCTGCTATTCATTAGGAAAGGATGGGATTGTTGGGCCAGAACAATGCCCTTCCCCGTTGTGGCATCCCCCTTTTGGGGTACAGCCCTTCATCCTCCAGCCTCCAAACCAAAAACTGCTTTATTATACTCAAAGGGCTTTGGAAAAGGGCTCCAAGGGGTGGAAATTCATGGCAAGAGCATGACAGGAGCCCTTCTGGGAAATTCATTCGAACCCCTTCTCAAACTCAAGCAACATCCCAGCCACCTCTAATGGGAGGGAGAATGGGTCACCATTCCCATCCCAGTGCCACCTAAGACGCCACAGATCGAGGATGACATCCCCGTTTTCTGCTTCCCTTCCCCTCTCAACTGCTTGGCTGCATTTTCTAAAGGCCTCTTTTTTGCAATGTCTCATTTCATTCCTCATCAGATGCTTTCGCAGAGCATAATCCCGGCTTGTCAGGCAGCCCTTGCAGAAAAGACTAAATCCTGTTTGATCCCTTCCTGCTGCACTTTGAAAATGCAGAAGAGCACCTGAGGCAGAAACACAATAACCCTGTGCGTAAGGGGCTTGCTGGGCTCCTTAATTATCCATACACCAAAGTCCTTTAGCTCTGGGTAGAAGTGGTTTAACTCGGCTACTTCTCAGTGAATTTTCAGCTTATTTCTCTCTTCTTTCAACTCAAGCACCAACACAACTGATGGAAAACAATCATAAGGTGTTTAGAAGACAAGGTGAGGCTGTCCCTTTTCACTCTCCACCTCTTGAGACAATAGGGATGATGAGGATGGAACAATGCAACCGTGATTGAGGGCTCCATATCAAACAGGATCGCTCATTGATCCTTTTTGGCCCCTTCCCTTGAGGCCAAGGAGGTGGCAAGGCAGGGCAGAAACACAGGCTCATAGAATCACAGGATTAAGCAGGGTGGAACAGATCTTTAAGATCAAGGCAAATCTTTACACCAGGACTGCCAAGTCCACCACTAAAGCGTGTCAAAACCGGAGAGGAAATGGCATCGGCATGCACAGCATCTCTCCCAGCTACCAGGGAAACCAATATCCTTCCCCATATGGGTACCAAGCCCTTGGGGCTGGGGTCACAGCATCCGCATCCCTCCTGCCCCTCATCACTTTGATGTCCTTATGGGGAGAGGAAAGACCCCACCAAAGAAGCCTTTTCAAAGCATTTGGGCAGCGACCACCCATTGCCATCAGCCAAGCACTACAACACCTTGAATAGAACCAGGTTGGGATCAGGAGAGATTTAAGGGTACAGACATGAAGCTGTGGACAAGGCAATAACCAGAAAGGGTTTCACCTCTCCTTCACCATGTGCCTAGGGTTAAACAGGTTGGACATGGACCCCGGTGATGGGGACCAGCAGAAAGACACCTCAAACTGCTGTGACTGACTCACACCCGAGCCCAGAAACACCCTCTTGGCTACACACAGCCCATTGGGTTTGTACTGCATTCACTAGACCCACCTCAGAGCAATGCAGCTGAATGTGTTTGGAGACAGGCTCTGAGGAGCAGCACTGATCCTATGCTGAAGGATCTGTGTTGCCACAATATACAGCTGTCCCCATTATAGCACTTTTAGAGCACCCTGTAACTCCAGATACCATATCCTCGCAACCCCCTGCAATTGCAATATACCACTATTACCTCCCATTAACAGACTGTGATCTCTGATCCAGGGAGATGAAGAGAAGGGATTGCAAAATAACACTCAGAGAATCCTGGGAATGTGCAGCAGGATCTGCAGAGCATCTGTGTGAGCACCTGACTGTTCTGCTACAGGGATAAAACCCACCCTAGGGCATCCAAACTAAACCTGGTCAGGAGTGGTACAGACCTTATGTCCTCCAGAAGAGCATCAGAGGGAAGCAGAAAAGCATCACACGCACTAGATCCATCCCACCCATCCTGACATCTGTATAAGGATGGTGCCAAGGTGTCGTTGCACACATGAACCGCATGCAGTTCTGATGTCCTCAACATCAGGATACAGAGCTATTGGAGCAAGTTCAGAGGAAGCCACAAGGGTGGGCAGGGGCTGGAGGACCTCTGTATGGAGACAGGCTGAGAACACTGGAGCTGTTCAGCATGGAGAAGAGAAGCTGTGTGGAGACCTCACAGCAGCTTTCAGTGTCTGAAGGGGGCTGCAAGGATGCTGGAGAGGGGCTCTGCATCGGGGACTGGAGCAACAGGACAAAGGCCGATGGGTTCAAACTGAAACAGGGCAAGTTCAGGTTGGCTATAGGGCAGAAGCTCTTCCCTGTGAGGGTGCTGAGCGCTGGCACAGGGTGCCCAGAGAAGCTGTGACTGCCCCATCCCTGCAGTGTTCAAGGCCAGGTTGGACAGAGGGGCTTGGAGCAAGCTGCTCCAGTGGAAGGTGTCCCTGCTCATTGCTGGCAGATGGAACTGGAGGAGCTTTAAGGTCCTTTCCATCCCAAACCATTCTATGATAGCAGGGCTGCTGAATCAAACTGGGATGCAAATAGTGATGGCACAGACACCTCCTTCCACCCCTCTATGGGGTGATGCTCCTTTGCCTTCTCCCCAACCCTTACCTAGACCCCACAAAGCGTCTTCTCCAGCCGCCGGGGCTGAAAGCCTCTGCTCAAGATAGAGTTGTGTTGCAAAGTAATTGCAGCCAGCAGGCAGAGCCGCTGCTGCCACCAAGCACCGGGTGCTGCTGCTTTGAAATTTGCAAGAAGCAGCCGGAATACGTCGGGAATAAAAACAACAAAGAGGAAAATTGGGACAAGCGGCGCTAATACAGCAGAGGTGGGAGCAGAAAGGAGAGAGGGGGTGGAATGATTTCCCTTATTCCCACATGAGGCACAGAGATATACACGTACCTATATAATTATTTTCTTTAAGGTTGTGGGGTTTAACATCTTCCTCCTTTCTTCGCCTTTAAAATCCAGACTGAGCTGAGGCGTGATCCCGGCTCTCAAGGATGTACCTACACCTTTTCCACAAAGCAGGAATAGAGTAATAGAATGGGTTGGGTTGGGAAGGACCTTAACACCCTCCAGTTCCAACCCCCTGCCATGGGCAGGGCTGCCTCACACTAGACCATGTCACCCAAGGCCAAGCTATGGCCAAAGCCCCTCACCTGCGTTTAAGAGTGATGCAGATGAATCATCCAAATCCTCCTTCCCGATTTTCTTTCAATTCCTATTCCTTTTTTAACACCCCCTTAGGATGCATTCCTTTGACTTGACATTTCTTCATGCCCATGGGTTGTTTGCTTCCTGCCTTATGTGGAGCGCTGGGATTGCAGGATCCCATAGGTGTCAATGCTCAAGGCAAGGGTGGAGGAGGCTTGGAGCAACCTGCTCTAGTGGAAGGTATCCCTGTTTGTGGAACTGGACGAGCTTTAAGGTCCCTTCCAACTCTGAATATCAACACAAGGAAGGATGCACGTGGAAATCACCCTCCTGCTCGACTTCTGCATCACCTTGCAAAGGTGATGCTCTTGGAGGCCAACACCTCTTCTTCTAATCCCCTTTTTCCTCTTCCCTAGAGGACCTCCCTCCAGCAATAACTTGCTGAGATGTCTTGGGATGCCAAGTAACAAAATGCATTTCCGCAGCGGCTTCATAATTAATGTTTGCATCGTTTATCTTTCATGGAAAGATTATTCTGACTAACGAGGTTCTGGGCCACTAATTCATTACAGTGCCTTGTCACTTCCTGCTCCTTCTTATTACCCAGAAATAGACTCATTAGTCAGAGTGCAATGACAGGGAGAAATTGTGTTCGTTAATTTAATTCCTCTTCTCTCCCTTTCTGGAGCCGTGTTTGTCCGAAATCAGGGATTAAAAGGAGAGGGAGGAAACACGACCTGTTGCAGTGTTGGTGCTTCCCCCACGCTTTCCATCTCGCTTCCTGGAGTGAAAGCAGCGCGCATCGCTGAGCCCATCACTTCTCTGCAGTGACAGAGACACACAGGGAGGGCTCATCTGCAGGGGGGTTTGGGCTCAAAGCTTATTCATGGCTTGGGTTGGGAGCACAAGGCCTGCTGAAGTTGGATTTCCTGCATTGGCCACACACAAGAGAGGGAACAGGCTACCCATGCCTCAGCTGGAGATGGGGCAAAGCAAACTTCCACCAGCTCCTGCTGAACCATTTCCCTTTCCACCAATAACTATAGCACGCTTCCCTATTCGGATCTACCCCCTTGCTGTGATGGACTTCCAGGTCTATACCCCACGTTTATCCATTCCCAGGTTTCTGCTATCACTCTTTGTCTTGCTCACGGTGCCATTCCCAGCTGGGTAGCCCCCTAAAAAGTCACAGGGAGCTGGTCCCAAGCAGCAAACACAGAAAGACATGGCTAAAGAGAGGGGGAATGGATCCCAAATAGGACAAGATAACAGTTCTCAGGCAGGGTTGATGGGGACCAGCGGCACTGATAGCACCCCAGGCCCACCATGGCTGAGCTGAAGCCATCAACTAGCAAGAAACCTGCAGCCCCTCAGCTGCTCTGGTGCATGGGCAGGTATTAGAAGCAGGAGGTCCATTTATTTTCTCCTTGGCTCTTGATCAAGGTCCTTTTCTTACCAATGCAGCCTCCACAGCACGATGTGGGCCGTTTCCTTACATTTATACAGCCCCTGGCTGAAAAGGAACCACTTTCAGCAGTCACTTTGTGGATATAAAGTGGAGGTGCAGGGACAGGCAGAGGGAATTAGAGGAGGAAGGGGAGGAAAAGCTATTTTATACCCCCACACATGAGCTAAAACCTGAGCAATGAGTTTAACACCTGCAGTATCTGACACGTTTAATACAGTAAAGATGCTCAGAGGCATCTGCTGTCAGGACTGCTCCGCATGGAAAAGGTTAAAAGCCCTTTGATTTCCACAGGTTTAGCAGCATGTTCCCGGGTTTCCTACAGGTAATTATAATAATTGGGGGATGTAAACACTTGACAAGGGAGATCAAAACCAGAGGTGTGAAAGGGAGAGGTACAAGGAAGATCAAAGAGACAACTATTAAAATCTATACAGTGCTACTTCCCAGTTCCTGGGAAATGGGATAACGGGGCTGGAGAATGGCCTCAGTGATGCATTAGTCTTCCAGCCCATATATTCCCAGGATCCCATGAAGCTCACTTATCAAACTATACAAGAAAAGCACCCAGCACTGACCCAAACCCATCCCACACATTCCATGCCCCAGCACCGCAGGACACAGGTTAGATTCCCAACACCAAACCACACAAAGGGGATGAATCAACTCATCCTTTTGGGAAGAAATTGCTCCATTTGTTGCTTTTCCAAATGGGACCTAAGCAGAAACTCCAAAGATCACTTTGCCTTTGTGGTCCCCCCCTATCAATGATGCTCTCTTGCTCTAATCAGCGCACGGCAAGAGGATGTGTTGTTTCCCTGTGGGATTGGCTATTAGCAGATGATGCTTCATTTAAACAAAGCCTTGAGATTGTACAAATATTTGCCTCAAACACACTTTGTGTTTTGCTTCTCAGCTCAGCTCCCCTCAGAGGGGGGTTTGCTCCAACTTTCCCATCTATCTCAAGCAACTGTCTCAAGTCCCTGGGTACCACTGACACAGTGATGCTCCGGATACTCATGCGAGTGCAAGAGTGAGACCTAAAGCATCACCCAGTAAAGCAAACTGTGACCCTATACATCATCTCCCTCCTTGAAACAAGCCATCAAAGCAGAGGGAAACTTATATTCTTAGAGCAAAGTGAGTTTTAAGTCATTTACTTTCTATTTGCCCTTTTTACTCTGCAAATCCAGGAGTGGGAAGAAAAGGGACACCAAAATGGTATCAAAACGGTACTCAAAACCACATCAAAGTGGCAATCAAAACACTGACTTTTCCCAAACCTTTCTTTTCCCCATGGCCCCTCCCTCCTCCACCGAAAAAGGTTCAATCTGAACATTTAATACAAACTATCCTTTTGGCAGGACCATGATTCAGGCCCACACGCACACTGAGGTCTCCTCAACTCCATCCCTGTTCCTCCTCCTAATGCCTCCACACTGGAGCAGCAAAACGTGCTTGGAGAAGGGGCTGACACTTCCTTTTGGGAAAGAAAAGCACCTGAGAACGAGATAAGGCTTCAAAATGTATTCCCCTTAATGAATGATTCCCCCAAATGCTAATGAAGAACAGCTATCCCAGAGAACCCCAGGGAGATGCACATCCATGCAGACCTGGGATAGGATAATACAGACAACGAATATACAGACCCAAAGGCTCCCCACTCCTTTGTTCTCCACCAGCCACTTTTCCCTATCCTGCCTTCAATTTCAAGTCCAAAAATGCAGCTTTCCCCATGTTTTCCCTGCCAGCAGCTCAGTTGGATGCAGACTCTGGAATAACCCAGGTCACCTGGAGCCATCATCCCAAGCAGGGAGGGATTGAGACGAAGTGGTCAACACGGTGGATGAGGAGCACGAAGAGAGATGAAACATAAAGCAAGAGCTGACAGCAAGGGTTACAACATGCTGCTTCACACTCGCCTGGGCTCCACAGGGATGCCAGGAGAGAAAGGACATGCTGCTGTTTGCTTAGGTAGGGGTTTTGCTGTTGTTTACAGCTACTTTTTCCCCCGTGCTACACTTCCAGCTAAGCCCTGGAGGTGCATTCCTGCTTGGCGATCCCCTGTCCTGCTCACATCCACGTGGCTATAAAGACATCTTGCTGCAGAGCGAAAACAGGGCAGGAAACAATAATCCATTGCCATCCGTTCCTGGATGGCTCCCAGTGCATTTGCTGCTGGAGTTTAGGCTTGCCTTGCCAGGTGAGGCTTACAGAAGTCAACACACATATGATCAATCTGGAAACACCCCCATGAAATTACCTCGTTCCTACTGCAAAACATCAGCAAAACCATCCCTGATATTCACCATTGTGGGCACCACGGCGTGCTGCAGCTCAGAAACGCAAGAACACAGTTTGCCCCATTAGCCTTTCTATGGTAGGAGCTTTTAGGGATGCTCAGGAGAGCATCTAGCATCATTGCAATATCAGTTCCAGGAGCTAAGATAGGATTTCCAAGTGCTAAGTAGATTAATTTCTAGATTTAGCATATTCTTGCCCCTGTGCCAAAGCACCAAAAGCACTGCTACACACTGCAGAGATGAACAAGCACCAAGCAGTGAACCACCACATCCACGCACTTAACCATGAGCACATCCACCCACCAAACCCATGGCATAACCCAGAGAAGGGGAGCCAACCCCGTGCCCCAACTCCCATCTCCACACACATGCTTCTCCTGCCCACCAGCATCTCCTTCAGCATCCCAAAAGGCCCCTCCTGAGGCTTTTCCCAATGATTTCCACAAAACTGGATGCAAGGCAGGATACTGGGGATGGCCACGGGTCCCCGAAGGGCTTCAGTTCTTCCCTGGTCCCCAATCAGAGCTACCTACCTCTGCAGCTTTCTGATCCCTCTCTCTGGAGCCACCGGCCGCTGCGCCCGTGTGGTTCCTTCAGTGCATGTCTTATCCCCCTCCCCTATTCCTGCTTTAAAAAGCAAGAATAATCCAACTTTGCCTTAAGGATGAGCAGAATGAAATGTCACTTACCTATTGGGGGGGGGGAAAAATAAAGAGAAGAAAGAAGGAGAGTATTACACACTCATCCTTTGAAATCAGGTCAGCTTCAAGCTTTGAAATGGCAAAAACTGAGCGATATTTTCCACCCACTTCCCTTCCTCTTTTCTCCCCTCACTCTCCTAAAGGACTCCAGATGTTCAGTGTTTCCATGAGTCCGTTTTTCCCACTGTTTTGCCTTTGTGTGCTCCATGCCAAGGCAATACCCACCTCCTCCTGCCACACGTGTGCACATGCGTGTGCACATGGCTGCTGCCGTGCAAAGGAAAGAGGTGGGCAACACAAAACATGTAAAGGAGGAGAAATGCGATGGGGAGATGGCATAGAGGAGTTTATCTCAATGCACTGAAGCCGAGTGCTTCAGCACTTCCAATAGACCTTCCCACACTGTCCTCATTTAAGGGATGGGATATCCAAGCACAAGGGGAGCCCAGGAAGCATTCCCCCTACTCCTGCAGCTCAGGATTGGCTCATAAAGGGCTTTTTCCAGCTAATTTCTCATGGATTTAAGCTAAAGGCTCCTACTGCATCTTCCACAATGCTATTTACTGCCTAACAGGCCTTAATGCTCCAGAAAGCCCAGTACCAAAGGAGGTAGTTACTATTAAAGAAGAGTTTTATCATTTCCATCTCTCCACTTGCCCACCTTTACAAGCTACATATCAGAAGCCTCAGATGAGTAGAAATGCCATGTAAAGACACACTAGTTCCATGTAGGAAAGGGAGGAAAATTGGTCTCATCCCTCCTCGTCCATTTACACACTGCCTGAATGGGTTTATTTAAGACCTGCTGAAGACATGGGGGTTATTTCTCCAGGCTGAGCATCGTGCTGTCAATCCCCACAGACTGCTGATGGGGGGAACCAGCTGTAGGACCACCTGTGACCATCCATATGCCACTCCAAGCCTGCTGCCTGCCTGCCCCGCTGGCAGCGGTGACAGTGACAGCAGCACACCAGATGGGGCATGCAGGATGCTCTGGAGGGAGGAGAGCACAGCAAGCTGCAGCCTATTTGCACATGCACCATCCCCACTACCTGCTATAGGGCTGCTCTACAGAAGAGAAGGTCCCTTAAGGGGAGACCTTAGAGCAGCTCCAGTGCATAAAGGGGATACAGGAAACCTGCAGAGGGGCTTTGGATGAGGGATGTAGGGACAGGCAAGGGGAATGGCTTTAACTGCCAGAGGGGAGACTGAGATGAGCTCTTAGGCAGAAGCTCTTCCCTGTGAGGGTGCTGTGCGCTGGCACAGGGTGCCCAGAGAAGCTGTGACTGCCCCATCCCTGCAGTGCTCAAGGCCAGGTTGGACACAAGGGCTTGGAGCAAGCTGCTTCAATGGAAGGTATCCCTGCCCATCGCAGGGGTTGGAAATGGATGAGCTTTAAGGTCCCTTCAACCCAAACCGCTCTATGAGTCTATGATAAACCCCTCTGCCTTTCTTTCCTGCAAAGAGCTGAGGTGTCTGCCTGCTCAGAGGATGCCCTGATTGCTCTGCAGCCCCAACATGGAGCAGGGTAAATGAAGCCCACCCTAATGAATTGTCTGTTGCTCTTTCTGACACCATTACAACAGCAGGGCTGGTAACACCCTGTCTGCTCCTCATCCCCTTCCACTCCAAGGGGGCTCTCTCCCTTTTAGCTTCAACAGCAGAAGTCACTGTGGTGAGTTTAACACTGCCTTATGATGGTTCAGTGCAGCCGGACTGGGGTTGAATTCATCTTCTTCCCATCGAATTGGAACAATCCAGGCTAAAATATGAAGCCCTTTTGCACAAGCAGAGGCTGCAGCAGTGCCAGCCACAGCCCAGCCATCGCTAGATGGGGACAGAGTCCCATCAAAGCAGGGGAAAATGCCCAGCATCCTTAAAGCCCGGCTGCAGGGATGCTCTGGGGATGCGGAGAGGGACCACAGCCCCTTTTCATTGACCAACTCCACTCACAGCTGCAAACCCTGAGTGAGAACATGAGAAAAACCCTTCTGGAAAGGCAGAGAGAGCATCCAAACCTTCCCAGCAGGTATATGTCCTCTCACCAGGTGCCTGCACTATCCCCACTCTGATTCTATTCTACTTCCCCAGCAAAGAGCTTTGCTTTATGATTGCTTTTCTAAGGCCTCCCTCTCAAACAACTATTCCTTTGAGAGGAGCTCTTGCTCTCCCTCCTCTCCTCTTTGCAGCAAGTTTCTCTGTGTATTGTGGGCTCGGGTTTATTTTGCAGCGAGCATATTTATTGATTTTTCACACTGGGCAAAGCAACACGTTCTGCACCTGTGGGGATCTTCATTTGCAGGACCCACGGGGCTCCCTGCCATCCCTTATGAAGCAGGAGAGAGGATTAGGGGACAGAAAGATGCATGATGGCTTTAAACTGTTGCTTCTGTCACCCAGCAGGACACAGGGCAAAGCAAGCACACAAAAAGCATTCCTTTTACTCATTTCTTATGGAAAAAAAAAAGAGATGTGTGGTTTTTTTTTCCAACTGACATAATTTTCCTGGTTAAAATCCTGTCCTTGAAACTTATCCACAAGGAAATCACTGCAAGTCACTCCGGGATGCTCTAGTGGGGATGCTCTGATTGGCACAGGAGCAGAACCAGGCTGCATTGACCACCCTCCCTATACACACCTGAGGTTCACACTGGGTATGCCTATTTCTCCCAGTTCTCTGCTTAAAATGCTCTTTTCCAGCCACAGCAAATGGATCCCCCCCTCCAAGCAAAACCACAGAAGGATGCTGCACCATTCCTTAGGGAGAAGTATTACTAACCTTCAAGCAACACACCATTTTCCCAACATCTAAATAATCCCTATAGTAAAGGGTCTCCTTCAAGCCCCACAATGCCCATCAGAAGAGGAGATGCTTTGGTCCTCAGCTCCTTCTAGACTTGGCAATCCCCCACAGTGATGGAGGAGCCCAAGCTGCAGCTACAGCAGACAATTCACTACCCCACATCCCCTCTGCCCTCCTCCCAGCCCCTGCTATCACATGTACCAACCCTTGCCTTTGCTGCCTCTTGTATTTGTCTCTGCCAAGGCTGAAGGAGAAGGAGGGATGTGTTGTACCTGGGAACCTCAGTTCCCTTCCCTGCAGTTTCCTCATGACTACAGGCGGTAAATATAAGGAAGACAGAAGATCCTCAGCCTGGCAGTGTTCAAAGCCAGGTTGGACAGGGCTTGGAGCAAGCTGCTCTAGTGGAAGGTGTCCCTGCCCATGGCAGGGGGTTGGAAGTGGATGAGCTTTGAAGTCCCTTCCAACACGATTCACTCTATGATTCTACGATATCAAAGCAAGAAGAGCTCAGGCAGGAATAGGGGTCCCTCCATGAAGGGCACATGCAAGGGAGGCAGAACAAGCCACAGCCCTGAGGAAACGTCTCATTTCCTCCCCCATCACTGATACTTTTAATAACCAATTAATATTTAGTCAACAAGCAGCTCTGTTAAATCCAAGGAGATGGATTTCACAGGAGGGCTATTTCATGTTAAATGAGCACTGACTCATCAGCAGCATTTACCAAGGATTATGGATTAGCTCCGTGCCCGGTATCCATCACTACAAATCCAGTGGGGAGGCAGCTGCTGGCGACGACGCTGTGATGGGAGAGCCCTTGGAGCTGCTTCCTCGGCCCCTCCAAGGGCCATAAGAGGGACATTTCCCAAAGCAGTTGCCCCCGGCAATGATTTGAGACCTTGAAGTCCCAAAGCCAGGTTGGAGCAAAGCTGATACACACAAGGAACGATGAAGGGGAGGAAAGAATCCTCAATCCCAATTCCCTGAAGAACAGGGCACACAGCATCACACCCTGCACAAAACCTTCCAAGGGCCGAGGCTCAGGTGCTTGCATGAAGTAGCAGAAAACACAAAGGTCCTACAACAGCATGGGGCTGCAGCAGACAGCGATGGAAGCGCTGCCGCTTCTCTGGATGAGATGGGAAAACTCAACCATCCCATGGAAAACACTTCTTTCCCTTTAAAACCAAACACCAGCAATCACACAGCAGCTTCCCAACCTACTTGTACCCCATCCCTTCGCATCCCTCTCCAAAGCACAGTGGGTACCATGGGGCAAGACCCAGGGCAAGGCAGGCTGTGCCCCGCTCTGCAGCTTATTGGCGTTGCTTCTGCTGGAGGAGGTGATTAACTCCCTGACCTGCCGAGCTTTAACGCGACCTCTGAGAATAGATAGAATCTTGTTATCTTGTAATGAGTTTTATGGCTTATTTCAGTACATTTTGGCCATGTTTCTCCAGTGATTAGGGCAATTATCAGCCTGCGCGTTCCAGGATTATGAATTATGGAGCCTCTGAAAGGCTACAGACATTTAATATCTCCCAGCGTCCCTCTGCCTCACTTCCAGCATTTAACTTGCTCCCAGACTATGTTTGGAGCACGGGAATCATAGCACAGCAAAGGAATTACGTATCAAAGCTTGTGAGTGGGATCCAGCCATTACAATTACTACCACACAACACTTAACACCGCATGACCCGGGGGCACAGGGCATAGTCGCATCGCTGGGTACCACTAGCATGGATGCAGGCAATGCCTAACCGGGATGGGGACCAGAGTATGGATGTCACGACCTTGGAAGGACTGAGTCCCAGCTCCTAGGTTTGCCCATAAAGTGGGATTTGGGGGAAGTGATTTCATCCCAAAGTGCTTGAAACACCGGTTGTGGACGTCCAAATCATCTGACCTGTGGCTATTTCAGGGCTCTCTGACTCACATAGCTGGGGACACCCAGCTCTATTCATGGCCCTCTCCCTGGGCTTCACTGTCCCATCCAAAGCTTATTTAGAAACCTAAAGCCACTGAGCAGCTTAGGGCTGGACTGTGCACATGGGATTGGCAGCAGGGGAAGGGAGAGATTCCCATTGGATACAACGTGGTTTAGATCTGATCCAAGCTTCCGCTTAAGCAAAAGGCATGGACAACCTGCAGCCACTCACATGGACAACAGCAAAAGCACCTTGCCCTCCTAAGGTCCTTGATGCATTCCAAAGCACCTCAAGAAAAGGCATCAGCATGACTTCATGGAGGGGTTGGGATTAGATCAGCCTTAAGGTCCGTTCCAATACAAGCCATTTTAGGATTCCATGAAGGGGAAACTGAGGCACAACACATCGCTGTTGGGGCTGAACCTCTACTCCCAGCCTGGCACTTCACAATGCACCAAAGGAGCCTGAGTTATGCAGGAGGGGAGGGCAGAGCTACCAGAGGGGGTCATGGCAGGGAAAGGATAAGGAGCACCTTTTGCTACTCAGCAGCCTCAGCATCACAGCCCCTGCATCGCAGGAGCACAAAACCAAAGGACAACCCATGTCCCAACACCAGCCCTGCATGTGAACACACAGAGTCCAGCGTTAAATCTGCCCTCAGCATCCCCCCACGCCTCAGGGCTTTACTGCCACGAGGCACAAAGAACATTTAGAGCTCTCAAATCTTGCCTAAACCTAACAACAGCTTGGTTGCAATGGGCACAGCAGAGGCCAGACAGGACCGAACCCGGCTGCCTCCATCCCTCCTTAGCGCAGGGTCCAGATGGAGCCTTTTCATGATCTTGATCCATGCCTGGGTTTATTTTTATGTTTTCCTCCCTGCAAATGATCACTACAACTTGATGGCTGCTTGGGAAAACACAGACGGCAGCAGAAACGCTGCGGTGCGAGGAGCTGCGCTGACTCAGCTTCCTCCTCTTCTCCCCCTCCCCTTTCCTATTCCATGGATCTGAGCAGAAACCCCCTAAAATATTCATTTTGTGTAAGGAATAAAACTAAGCCCTTGGAAATGAGCTCCAAGAAATAAAGCCATCGCTTGAGTTAATTAAGAAGTGATTCCATCAAAAGGCTGCAATAAAAGCAGGACACCCCGAGCTGCTGCGGCAGCGCAGGATGGGGAAGGAGCTGGGTATCATCCGGGGTGAGTGATGGGAGGCGAGGGCTCCCTTTGCTCTGCTCCATCCCTCAACCTGCTGCCTCGCTTGCATCCCTCTCCTGCAGCGCTCTGGGTTAGGAGAAGCCTACAAAGCAAGAGATGCAAAATATATGCAAAGCCAGGCTTCCCCCAAGGGGTGCGAGCGCCTCTGCCCTCCACGAGATGACAGATAAAATCCCCTGTTACTGGAGGAAGGTAATTTGACATAACAGCTGTTCTGACATTCTCTCCCTATGGATATTGCCAGCAATAAGAATGCAAATCAGCGCTCTTTGCACTTCTCCTGGAGAGTAACTTTCACCTGAAGAGTCGAGAGCACTTCCAAAACGTGAACTCATTAAAGCATCTCTTCCTCCCGGCGAGGCCGAGCCTGCAATGCCCCTTTGCCTCTGCAGTGTCCACCTTGGGAATGAAACCCGCGCTCTGGTGAGCAAAGCAGGGGGGAGATGAGGCAACTTGTCTTTATCTTGCCAGTAAAACCGTTTTCCAGCTCTTTGCATCAGTTTCCATGTTGCAAAAGCCAGGATCAAGCTGCCTGCTGTGGTGAAAGACCTGGAGATCCAAAGGAGCGAAGGGCTGTAGGCAGCGAGAGCTTGGGATGCCTACAGTCAGATGTTTTCACTCGCCAGTACAAAATGAAGACATCCATGCACACAGAGTCCCTCCCATCCTCTAAATTCCCTCGAAGGGACAACTCCATCCTTCCTCCCCATCGCCTGGGCAGAAGATGCTCCAAAACTCAAGTGGTTACTGCCCCGCTGCTACTCCCCTGGGTTATATATACAGATGGGTATTTCAGTTAACAGCAGCCTTGGGTCGTTTCCCATTTATCCCACAACCATTCCTGGTTTTAACTCAGGCACCAACTGCCCCCCATGGAATTAGCACTGTCTGACACTCACCCCCACTGCAGGCTGGATACCCCAAATTCTCCCCGTAGCTGAAGTGAAAAGATCCCCATGCCCAAGACCCTCTGCCCCACACAGGAATCATTCAGCATCCCTCATCCTTTGACCCAAAGGTATGGCCATGTTTGCCAGCATATCACCAACCACCCCCTCATACAGCATTCAGAGGGGGTTGCTCCCTCTTGTTGATGATATTTTACCTTGTATAATTAAACCTTAATGAGAATAGGGACCGGAACTTCCCTAGTGAGTAACCTAACCCCTGAATGAGGGAGCCACTTGGATTCCTAATTAATAAATACCTATTGGTATACAAAGCAGAGAGCAATCCAGCATCGCCCATCCACCGATATCCTTCAACATGAGCTGTAGGCCCAAATTCCCCAGGCAAAAAGGAGGATTGATTCCCAAGAGGCTGCTCTAAGCCCTCAGCTACTGGATTAAAACACAGTTATCACCACTCCATTTCTCCCATCAATCTAGACCCCCCCCTCTTCTTCCTTTTCCTCCTGCAGTTGAGCAGTTTGATTAATTCAAATCACATCACTCCCAGACAAGTAACACAGCACATTTGCTATCCACTGAAAAACACTTGTTCAGGTGGACCGAGGCTCCTCTGCTTCCAAATCCAGGTCTAAGCAGCTCCAGCATGTTGGAAAACAGCCTTATCCTTAAGCTCATGACCAAGGCTTAACACTGGTGAGCCTTGAGGAACCAGCTGGCGCATCCCCAGCAGCATCCCTTCAAACAAATGTCATATAAAAGGCATATATGACTGAGGAGCATGCAGTCCTCCCCATCCTGGAGGAGATGCTTCAGTGTGGTCTCAATGGGTGGAAGAGGGATGCTGACAGCGCAGCACAGGGCTGGGGTTTAGACCTCATGTTAGAAAACATCTCTTTTTCCATCCTGCAAAGCAAACTATGGCCCTGGCTTAGCTTGAACAACCCAAACTCACACTGTTAGCAGCTACTTTACTATTACTTTTCGTGGAGTTAGTAAACCAGCTCTTCTTTCCAGGACAGGTAAACCCTAGAGATGCTCATTTCTCACCCCCAAGGCAGCAATACATGGACAAACCAGGAAAACTCCATCATTCCCCATCACACAGAGGAAACTGAGGCCCAGAGATGGGAATTTCCCAGCGTCTGTGGCAGAGCAAGAAAGGAAGCTCAGATTTCCCCAAGTCCCTCATGAGCTCCCATTTTCTGGCCCATCCTCCCTTCCCAAACCAATGAAAACCCTGAAGATGGACACACTTAAACAGGCTTAACCCTCCATTAAATCAGCTCAGTTTCACTTGGTAATTTACTGTCACAAGCAAAATCAATTTAAGCAAAGGTTAAACTAGTTCTGTCTGTATTACAGTTTGCACCGTTTGAAATAAACGGATTTACAACCAATTGACTTGATTCTCTGCAACTTTTCTAATACAAGCAAAGCCGTCGTGAAACTCAGGCGCAGTTTCGGTCCGCTGCTTGCTTTATTTCATTGCTGATGCTTTCCCCGCAGATGTCAAATGCCAGATGTGGATGATATCATTGAGTAATGATAAAGGACTACATAGTTAACCCAGCTTTAAACAGCTATTATCTCCTTTAAAAGTCATGATGCTCTTTCAAAAGGAGGTGGCATTGCCCAAAGTTTTCTGGGTACCAAAGGAGAGTCCAATCCACTATTCCCAAGGAACAAAAGGAGAGCAGATACACAATAAAAAGCTTTCTTTTCTGTTCCCCATCATTGGGTACTGCTCTGCCTTCTCTTCTTTGGTGGTCGAGATCATGAGTGGGTCCAGGTTTGGCTTCAAAGCATCTTTAACGTGACGAGGACTTAATAATAACCCATCTCTTCAACTTCTGCAAAGCCCTCTCTGAAACGAGGCCATGAAAGCACCCTATTGATTGCCTCATCCCATCCTGAGGGTGGAGAGAGGAGTATAAATAGCTCAAGCACTGCAAAAGAAGAAAAAGAAAGTCCCTTCTCTTTGTCAAGCAAACCTGACCTCTCATCCCATGAAGAATAACCCCCAGCAGCCTGCCACAGGCTTGCAAAAAAGCAGGGTACCATTTGATTTTCACCTCTGTGGTCTGCATAAAATGGTGAGGCAGTACCTTTTGTGAGCATCATGGTCATCTCTAACCCCAAATTCTCAGAGCATGAGGAGCCCGGCCATCGAGGTGGCTGCAAGGGGAACCAAGAAGCCAAGGGGTTGCATTATGATCCTAAGGATGTACACAGGACAGATAAGGATGGAGGAGTCATCTATTGGGATAGCAGAGGTCTAGTCAATGCAGATAGACTATATAGTGCCATGAGACCTGAGTAACCCCGTGGTATCTCATGAGTTTTGCAGGAACCACACAGTCAAAGGTTCCTCCTCTACACTGTACACCATATGATGTTACTCTTTGGAGTAGACAATTCTTCCTGAGGTCTGCTAAACTCCATAATAACCTAGGGCAGAAGGTCTCCCATGGTGACTGCATCCCTACTAAAATGTTATTATGGCTATAAAATCCCCCCTGTATGAGGCTTAATTTTGTTAATTTTCAATCCCACACATCCCTGAGATGCTGAAGAAGACGACAGTCAATAGGAGTTGCAGCTGACCTCTGCTCCATCATCAACCAGCCCATGAACATTGCAAGACACTCCAGGGAGCTCAGGTATTGGGCAAACATCACCCTGATCTCTCCATCACCTCCATGTTTAAATTCACTCACACACTGAGCAGACACCTTGCACTTCTGTACTTGGCGGCAGAGTGCATTCTAGGCTATGAGTGGCCATGCCCCAAAACTGCAGGAGGGGTGATGCTCCTTTGGTTAATGGTGGTCTTGGCAGAAAGGGATGGACTCAATGATCCTAAAGGCTTTTTCCAACCTGGTTCATTCAATGAATCTATGATTTTATTCTTGCACCTTGCCCCACTGGGCAATTACACAAGCAACCACCTCCTCTAGCTCCTTCCCCAGCTCCCAGCCCCAGATGTTACTACAAGAACTATTTGCAAGTTAGATAGGTCGCAGCTGATGGTGCAGGGAGTGACATGCAGAGATTGGATTTGTATTTCCCAGCTCTATAGGCTGGAAAAGAAAAGGCTCAGAAAGGGAGGGGAAAGGGGGAGGATTTGTGCTTTAGGAAAAGGGGGGCTGAGGAGAGGACAAGGTTGGAAATTTCCTCTTGGCAGCCTTTTCTAGGATGAGTTATTAGAATTTATTTGTAATTATACACAAGAATAAGCCGTCTGCACCATAGTTAACTTCCAATTCCCACCAATTTTCGACGCATTCAATCACAGATGCCTCAGTGATTAAGAATCTATGTTGCAAAACAATTCCCACTTTGCAACAATGCAATCAAACAGATCTACAACTCATAACCCATTATCCAAGAGTTTCTCAGCTCGTTGGTGAAGTGAAATAGGATTTACCAAGCATGCCCTTTTCTACCCAAGCTCGTTTGCAAACAGATCTGCGATTCAAAACAAGCTGGGGAGGTTGGTGATGCTTTTCCTCCCTCTTTCCCCCCACAAATGTAGAAGTTCAAGGGTGGGATGCAGAGGCTTTGCTTTGGAAGGTGCCTAAGCAGCAGAGATGCATCAGTGGGGGACCAGAAGGGGATTTTCCATCATCCAGAGAGGGTGTTCAGGAAAGTTGCTTCACTTGCAGCTGGCTGCTTTCCCCCTACCTTTATGCATCTTAGCAAGCACAACGATGCTCTGATCAATGATACACAACAGGTCATGACAGCCAGAAACATACTGTCCCCATCCCAGGCTCTGTGATGGACCCTGCATCCCCATCCTGCTGCTCAGGGAGGAGAAGAACCCACCCCAGGCTTTACAGGGCTGGAGGATGAGGATGGCGAAAGGATGCCTCCTGCATCTGCAGCACCAAGAGCGAGCACAGCACAACATCAATGACTTTCAAACTAAGGTGCTTCCTCTCCTGAGACCATTTCAAGTAGATAAGTACAACTTGGAGCAGCACAGACCCTGTTACAATGCTCACCAAGCAAAGCAGCCAGTTATTCCTGCTCCTACAGATGCTAAAGTGCCTATCTCCTGCGCAGCACGCAGAGTATGACTGTCCCAACCTACTCGCAGGGACCATTCTGAGAGGCCATCAAGTCCTTCTAGGAAGGGACAGGTCACAGTTCACAGCAAAGACATTAGGAGAGAAGAGATGATGGGAGATGAGGACTTTAAAGCTCACTGAGCCTGGAGGATAGGCAATAAAGCACCAAGCAGCCTGCTGATGGAAATGGCTTTCCTGGGCAAAGTGTCATTTTATCAGGACTAAACTTCTCCCTGGGAAGGAGTTGATTTTGTGTAAAAGCCCTCAGAAATAAAGCAAGCCATAAAGGAGCAGGCGTTTGAACGACATGCTTTGGAATGGCAGAGTGGAAGTGCCACAAACCACCTGCACACACCTCAGGCTGGCTCCCTAGGCTCCAACAATTACACTCAAGAACCTGAAACCCACATAATTGGGACAGTGGGCATGGATGGGGTCCATGGAAGCAGATGGATATACCCATTAAGTTGGAGACATTCCAGTATCTGAAGGGGGCCGATAAGGATGCTGGAGAGGGGCTCTTCATCAGGAACTGTAGTGGAAGGAAAAAGGGTAATGATTTTAAACTGAAACAGGAGAAGTTCACGTTGGATATAAGGAAGAAGGTCTTCCTTTTGAGGGCGCTGAGGCTCTGGCATAGGATGCCCAGAGAAGCTGTGGCTGCCGCATCCCTGGCAGTGTTCAAGGCCAGGTTGGATACAGGGGCTTGGAGCAACCTGCTCCAGTGGAAGGTGTCCCCATAGCAGGAGATTGGAACTGAATGATGTTCAGGTCCTTTCCAACCCAAACCATTCTATGATTAAGGAGCAAGCCCGGCAGAAGACAGGCTCCCCATCACCAGGGCTCACACGTGCACCCCCTGCACTGGCTTTTCTCTGTCTCTGATGCTGACAAATAACACTTTCAAGCTGGGGCAGACACCTGGGAGAGCTGCGGCACTTGTGCTACAAGATAATTAGAGATTATTCTAATCGAGATTTCATTGCCACATCAAACTGTGTCTTTTAGCATTAATTAATCTCCTCTCCCAGCCTCTGAGCACTGGCGGCTCCAGCACTGTAGGACAGCAGCTTGTCAAACACACCAAAGTCTTGCATCTCATTACCTTATCAGAGGGGGCGAGTGGGGACCTGGGGAGCAGCAGAGACGTTCCCCAACGCATCCAGGGACGTGAGGACTCCAGCAAAGCCGTTCCTGGTTTGCAAACTTGTCGAACAAGGCACACGAGGGATCTCCATCCCCTCTTCCCCTTCCTCTCACCCCCTCCCCGATACAAGCAGGCGTGGAAGAGATGCTCCACTACACGACCTTGACTGAATCATCTGAATTACAACTGGTGACATCCGTGCAGGGAGGGAAGTGCTCATGTCTTGCTTGCCCAAGTGATTTAGGCTCTAAAGAGAGGACGTAACAATGCTGCTATCTCAGATACGGCATAAAAATTCACCTCTCTGGAGAAGGGAGATGAAGATGCTGCGAGAGCTGGAGCAGCTCTGCCATGGAGCCAGGCTGAGAGAGCTGGCTCAGCCTGGACAAGAGAAGGCTCCTTAAGGGGAGACCTCAGAGCAGCTCCAGTGCCTAAAGGGGCTGCAGGAAAGCTGGAGAGGGGCTTTGGGCAAGGGATGGAGGGATAGGACAAGGGGAATGGCTTTAACCAGAGGGGAGGTGAGATGCGCTGCAAGGTCCTTTTCAACCCAAACCAGTCTGGGATTCTACAGTTTAGCATCTCATTTCCAGCCTGATGCATGACACTGTCTTCCTTTGGAGGTTTGGCGCTAAACCCTGTCATCTACATAAGGTTCACAGCATCTCTTGGATGATAGGGCGAGCCTGGCCTTGATGACCTAGCTAAGGCATGGAAAACTAGACCCAGCTTAAGGAGGTCTATTTCAAAAGCTCTCAGCATCTCTTAAAGGAGCCAAACCAAACCAAAGGGAGACATCTCAGCACAGGAGCCTGGTGCCATGAGCTGCATCACTTTCAACAGTGGCTGAAGATCTGAGGGCACCCTCAGCACTTGGCAAGGGCTGGGTATATATTAGTGATCCGCATGAGGTGCTTTATGCTCTAAGTCATTGATTCTCCACTGCTTTCATACCTCATCTGAAAATAAACATCCTCTCCCTTGTCTCCACCTCCCCACTCCCCCTGGCCCCGTTATTGGCTGTATGATGGAAGGTCTGAATTTATTCCTCCTGCCATATCTTTGTGCTGCTCTTTCCTGGCGATTTACATCATCTATTACCCACAGTCTTGTGTCATTGAACTCCACAAAGTGCCCTGAGATCCAGTTTGCTTGAAGGATGCAGGAGCCATTCATCCCGGCTCCTGCAGGATGCCCTTGGCATCACCTCTCCTTAGCTCCTGCTCTTCTACATCCATCCCTATACTGATACCCACTACCATGGACCTCTTTTAACATCTGATATAAGCATGTACAGTTTCCTTCCCTCTCTTTGTAAGTATAAATGCTCCACCCCTGGCAGTGTTCAAGATCAGGTTGGATGAGACTTGGAGCAACCTGGTCTAGTATGAGGTGCTCCTGTCAATGGCACGGGGTTGGAACTGGGTGATCTTAAGGTCTTTTCTTCCCAACCCATTCTATGATTCTATCAATGAGGCAGAAGCTCATAGATACAAATGGTACCAGCTTCAGGAGAACACAGTGGACAGGAGGGGGCAAGCAGAAACAAGTCAGGGGAGAGAATTCCAGTCCCTTTCATCCTGGAACATGGGGCAATGAGAAGATGAGCAAAGCATCAAGTACAGCAGATCCTTTCCTCTGAGCTGCCTGGAAATTGCTCACCAGAGGGAGAGCTTTGATGGCAAACAGAAAGAGAAGAAGGGGGGGGAAAGGAGGAAATATGTAATGAAATGAAGAGATGTCATTTATTTATTTACCCGACTATTTGTACGTGGGGAGAGGACGGGTGTGATTATTCATTGCATTCTCCATAGCAGGCTCTGCAGGGAGATGCTGCCACCACGCTCGCATCCCCGCGCTGCTTGACACATCGTTAGGGTCTATTTAATTGTGCTTGTGCTTGAGAGATGAGAGAGCCCCTGTCTGAAAGAGCTGCGAGTTCAACCTGCTTCAGCAGAGCCTGTGCACTCAGTTCAGTTGGAAGGAAGCACTCAAGTGAACAGCCACACTGCAAAAGGCAAACCAGATCCCGTACCAAACCCACGCCGCTACTAATTCCCAGTGTTTTAAACCCACGCCTGTTTTCATCCTCACTGCCACCACAGCAATCTGTAACCATCCTGTAGCACTCTCCATATGCATCTCAAGAGGGAGGGGAGTTCCTTGCTCTTGTTTTACTGATGGGGAAACTGAGGCATGGGGAAAGTAGCCAAGTTTGGAACAACCTCGTTTAGTGGAAGGTGTCCCTGCCCATGGCAATGGGTTGGAATTGGATGAGCTTTAAGGTCCCTTCCAACCCAAACCACGCTGGGAGTCTGTGATTTCCTCACCCAAGCAGCATCACTTCAGCTCCTGCCTCTCAGGGCATCACCTCCTCTTCCAGCCTGCCCTGGAGATGCTGCATTTCACTAACTCCTCATTCCTGCTGGTGATTTTCACAGCGTTCCCAGCACAGCACTGATGAAGCAGCATAGCTCTGTGTGTGTGTGGGGGGGAGAGGTGAGATCTTTCATTAGAGCATCTGAAAAAAAAGCAGCTTTTATGCCGAAAACCTGGATGTGACTGAGCTCTTCATGAAGGCATGCTGCATCCATCCTCCTTCTCCAGCTGCCTAATAAAAGCTCCCTCCATCAGCACACATCCCTGCTAACTAACTGCTTAAAACAGAGGGAGCAGCAAACAGCAGCCAGCCATGACCTTCTGCATTCAACACACCACCACCAACCCTTGCATATCCCTTGGGATCTGTAAGTTTCCCTCTGATTTCCCAGCAGCATACCCAAACGGCACAAACCAGAAACTATTCCAAGGCCATGAATAAGGAGCGACCTGAAATTACCACTTGGATTCAAATAAAATGCTCTCGAATCACTTTTTGGCCATCGGTTTTCTCATGAGCCAGGGGAAAAGGAGTTGCCTCTGGAGAAACAGGAGCTTTATTTCCATTACTGAAGGTAAATAATGGCCTGGATGCAGCTCAGCATCTCTCAGAATGAGGAGGGAGAAAGGAAGGTGGTTGCAAAGGGTTGGGTTTGTGGTTGGCTTGTGGGTTTTGCCTAGAAATGATGTAAAGGCCAAAGCACTAATGAGTGCACAAGGGCAAGAGGCAACAAATGCCTGGGTGAGAGATCCAGAATTACAGTGTTAATGGATGAGCACTGACTCCCTGGGGAGCCCTGTTTGATTTCCTTAGCTGGGGAGCACAAGGATTTGGCACAAGCAATTAATGCTGAGTTCATTAAAGGGAATCTTCTGGATTCAGCACAGGGGAATGGGAAGTGGGGATGCAGAGGACAGAAGCAACTCAGCACATCCGTGTCCAATGCAAACAGTGACATCAGGAAGCTAACCGTTTCGGGATCCAAGCTTCCAAATCACTGCTCCCAGCATCCTCACACTCCAAGCAAGGAATTCATGCCCTCCAACTAGTATGACAGAGAGAAAGAAGGAGAAAGCAGGGATGAATCCCCCTTCCTAGGGATGCTCGGAGGCACCTGAGCCAGCAGCTCACTGCAGATAAAGCCCTTGCTCAGCAAGATCAGTCTGTTTGGGGTTTTTTGTTGAGGAAGCACAAGCAGAGGTGGAAGGTTAAGTCCACTTAGCTGCTCTTTGCAGCCTCTCCAGCCCGTTTGGCAGATGAGCTCCTGCACAAGAGGCAGCTCTGAGAAATGACTGCAGCTGCAGCCAGCAGCATCCCGGTGCCCTGTCCTCTTCCCGAGCTAAACATGAGGCTGTTCATCAGCAGAAACACAGCTTCCCCTTCCCATCCACACCACAGCCAATTCTCCTCACAGCATGCCCCTGCCCAGCCCAGCACCGATGCTCCCATGAGATGCAGCTCCATTTGCTACCCAGCACAGCTCTATTGCAGGGGGGTGGAAAGAAGGGATTGTGCCTAAAAAAGGGTTGGGTTATGGTTTTCTTCTCCCTGCCTTTTTCCTTTGACTTCTTCCCCATCATCTCCCCTCCTCAGGCCTCTCTGCTAAGCACAACTCCCCAAGCAGGGGGCTGCATTCTTATATCCCATCACCTGAGCTAAGAGCTGTAAAGATGCCTCTCAGTCACAGCTGTACCTTGCTACATCAGCTCAAGCCATCAGACCATTACTACACTATTACCAGATTCTCAGGTACCAGACACTGATAGATCTCACCAGGTCCTCAGAGGCAGCTCAAAGATGCCATCAGCCAAGTTTAATGCTAAGGACACTCCTCACTTTGCCCTGAACACAAACCAGCTCCCCAAGGAAAGCAGGTAGAGGAGGAGGGGTCTGGCAAAGCATCCACAACCCCATGGCAAATGGGAAAAGCCAGCAAGGAAAAGGATAAGTGGCATTAACAGAGCCAAACACACTGTGGATACAGCTCAGAAGCCTCTCAGCACAAGCATCAGCTCTGCTGAGAGAATAAGAACCAGTGCCTGAGCTGGAAACTGCATTGGGCAGAGATGCACCAACACTCATTTCATGCACAAAGCTCATGAACAAGTTCTCCTCAACACAAAACTCCCCAGGAGCTCAACTTGGGCTAAACTTGGGCAAGCCCCAAGTCATAGATTGAACTGCATGCGGGAAAGCCCTGCTGACAAATTGCAGCAGCACCGTGACACCAATTAGCTGCTCCGTGAGGTTAAGACAATGCAAAGCCCATCCCTGCCAGACAGAAGATGCCAAGGGAACGTGTACTGAAAGGTTTGGCCTCCTTAGCATCTCTCCAAAGTAATTCCACTTGTAACTCATACAGCTTCCCCAGTCGACTGCGCCGTGCTTGCCAGCTCCTGGATGAGACAGACATTTGTATGAGATATACAAAGCCATTTAGCTGTTCAAAAGCTATCAGCACTTACATGCAAGGTTGAAGCAGGACAGATTCGGCCTGTTTTCAGGGCATCAAAAGGGATTATCCAGGAAATGATAACAGATTTTAATTTAGATCTTCCAAGATGGGCACTGGGAATGGGGAGGGAGAGCTGGAGGAAGAGGCGAGCTCAGCTCCACGTTGTAAAAGGGGGGGAGAAGAGGAAAAGAAGAGAGGGAGCTGACTGTAAAAGTTGTCTCCAGCAATTTGCCATGCTGACCACGGAGCCTCCACGCTCTCATCCCTCTGCATTCCCACACTCATCCCCCCATCCTTCACAATTCCAGGGTGAGTTATACCCCCTCCATCGCTGGATATTGCCCTTTATCCCAGGCAAAACCCCTTTTCCTGCTCTGTTTTCTCTGTAGGCAGGACAGGACGAGGCTGCCCATCCAGCTGGGTATCAGGTAGTCTATCGACAGCTTCTGGGTACATTAAGCTCTCCTTTGCAGTGAGATCTCTATATTCCTGTCCTCCCAACCTGATTTGCCATGCAGATTTAAAGAGCTCTACACAATGAACACTGCTACCTTGCAGACACGCTGCTGCTGGGGTTTAGGTGCTTTCAGGTACCTAATTTGAGAGGCCGGGTCTGAGGTTTTCCATGTAATAGAAGGAATTCATGGAGGTACCCTCAAGAGATGACTGACAGCAGCATTTCATGAGCTGCTTTTTGGCCCCGCTCAATTTTGGATGCTCCCTTAAAATCATTAAAACCCACAGAAAAAGGGGCTTTTAAAATGGTTTTAATTGAAGATACGTGACAAATCCAGCTCGGGGAATAGTCTAAGTCAATCCCAACCCTTGTTTTCTCTTTCGAAGCAGCTCTTTGCCTCATGTCCTCTCCTGCCACATGGCTTCTTTACAGGTTCTGCCTTTCTATTTCCGACAGTCCCAGATGGAATCTATGAATAAAACTGAAGAGGAGCTGGAGATTGGCTCCGAGTCATTAACGCAGCAAATATAGACTCAGCTCAAGATCTAAGGCATGATGGGGGGGAAGCAAAACTTCCACCTGTCTTCTGATGGATCCAGGCTAACGTGAAATAACACATCCCTGCTGACATTAACAGAGAAGGGGTCTACTTCTTCCCTTTTAATCCTCGGATAAATTCAGTGTACGCAGGCATATATAAAATGCATTCCCTAGGGATTAAGGGGCTTATGGCTATGTGTGACACAACTTTCCTGCCCAAACTGCCCATCGCAGGAGCTCCCCATGGACAAAAACTTCCCAAACCCATCTGTTGGATGACCCTTATCTTTCACCAATGGAAAAGTGCTTTTTCCATGGAGTTCTATGGGAACTGGATGCTACGGATGCAAAACATTCACCTGTCACAGCACCCCATCCCCAAAACACTCATCCTCAACACGCAGCAGGGATGCAGAACAAGACCAAGGGGATAATTCAGGCTATTTTCAATCCTCATCCTTTTGGCATTTTGACCAAAATCCTGGCATTTGGTCAAGAAAACTTGGCACACCTGGGGGGGGGGGGGGGGGGGGGGGGGGGGGGGGGGGGGGGGGGGGGGGGGGGGGGGGGGGGGGGGGGGG